>JAJTUV010000574.1:0-165000 GCA_021653895.1 Mastomys natalensis
GTGTTCGGCACCCATGTTGGGCAGGATCCACACATAATCTTCTGGGCTCCTCCAAAGGGCTGGTGTCACTTCTTCAGCTCTTCCCTCTGCAGAAGTCTAAGCTCCATTGATCCACTCCACTGCCATTGCTGTTCTTGGTGATCATCCCATGGTACTGGCATCTCGAATACACTGGGGTCTTCCAATACAATAGGCTTCACCAATAGCCTCTCATAGGCTCCCTTCATGGTACCAAGCCTCAACTCCTTTGCATGACCCCTTCAGTCCTGGGCCATCAACTGCAACTGAGGCTGCACCTTTACCAATGGCCCTTCATGACCTCTCACAGTGCCCAGCCTCAGCTGCTCTCCATGACGTCTTCATGTCTTCAAAACCAGTACCACCTGGCTGACTCTTACACATTACCAGGTACAGCTTCAGCACAAGGTACAACCTTGGCTGTTTCTGGAACACAGCTTCTTTGTGCTCTCAGAAAACATTTCCCTGAAGATCTCACCTCAGTGATGCTGGTCTCTTCTTAATCACCACTAATTTCTTAGCTCAGCTAACCAGCATCAACTGTCGCAGTAGTCTCCTTCTCCTCTTGACTATAAAGCCAGAGCCATATGGACGAGTTCTGCTGCTTACTGGGCTAGAACATACCCCCATGTTATTACATTATCACCAGCTTTCTGTTTCCCAGCTCCTTCACTGCCTAAGCTTGGCTGTCCTGGAATTTGCTCTGTAGACTGACTTTGAACTCAGAGATCTACATACCTGTCTCCTAAGCACTAGGATTAAAGATGTGGTCCACTGGAGTGGAGAGATGGCTCAGTGATTAAGAGCTGTCCTGAATTCAATACCCAGCAACCACATGGTGGCTTACAACCATCTGTAATGGGATCTGATGCACTTTTCTGGTGTGTGTCTGAAGAGAGCTACAGTGTACTCAAATAAATAAAAGTAGATAATTCTTTTTTAAAAAAAAGAAAAAAAAAGGTGTGGTCCACCAAGCCTAGACTTAAGCTTTTCTTCACCTAGATCTTGCTGTGTTCTAGGTTGGCCTTGAACTCAGATCTGCTTGTCTTTGCCTCCTGGGATTAAAGGTTTGTAGCACCATGCCTGGACCTAAATTTAGCTGGATGGGATCTTGCCCCAACGTCACTAATCCCTTAATTCAATATAATATCCTCGAACACAAAATTCAGCTCCTGGTGTCCCTATAATATCATATATTTTATATTTTTCCTTTCTAAGCTTATTATGCTTGTTTAAAATGCTCTTCATGAGACTTAACCAGAGAAGTCCATGATGGGCATTTCTAAGACTGCCTTTGTCAAAATGCAATTAGTCTGAGTCTCTTCACCTTAAATTAACCTCAGGTAGACTCTTCAGACAAAGGCAAAAAGTAGCCACATTCTTCAACAAAATACCACAAAAAGGGTCTGTAGGCCACATATTGAAATTCTCTACTAAAACCTCTTGGGCCAGGTCCACACAATTCAAATAAGTCTCCATAACAACGTCTTCCATATTCCTCCTAGGACAGCCCATTAAGTCCCATTTAAAGCATTCCACTGCTTTCCAAATCCACAGTCCCCAAATCCACATTCTTCCAAACAAAAGCATGGTCAGGCCTATCACAGCAAAACTCCAGCCACTGATACCAACTTCTGTCTTAGGGTTTTACTGCTGTGAGCAGACACCATGACCAAGGCAACTTTTGTAAGGATATTATTTAATTTGGGCTGGGTTACAGGTTCAGAGGTTCAGTCTATTATCATCAAGGCAGGAGCACGGCAACGTCCAGGCAGGCATGGTGCAGGAGGAGCTGAGAGTTCTACATCTTCATCTGAAGGCTGCTAGCAGAATGTTGGTTTCCAGGCAGCTAGGATGAAGGTCTTACAGCCCACACCCACAGTGACACACCTACTCCAACAGGGCCACACTTTCTAATAGTTCCACTTCCTGGCTCAAATATATACAAACTATTACACAGCATTTACAGATGTATCAAGTCTCAAAACTTAAAAAAAAAAAAAAAAACCTTTTAAAAATGTCTACCCTGGACTGGTTGTGATGGCCAAGCTAGTAAAAGCTCTTTCTGCACAAACTTGATGACCTGAGCTCCCTGGGAATCTATGATGGAGGAGAGAGCCAACCCCCAAAAGTTGTTCTCTGTATTATTTCCTATTGCTATGATAAAACACCACAACCAAGGCAAAGTGTAGAAGCCCTTATTTGGACCATGGTTTCAGAGGGATAGGAATCCATCACTGCAAGGAAATGGCAGGCGTGGCTCCTGAAGTAGCAAGCAGAGAGCTCACATCTCCAACCGCAAGCAGGACGCAGGCAGAGTAAAACTAAAAGTAGGTAAGACTTTTACTCTTGAAGCTTGCCCTCAGAGGCATACTTTCTCCAGTAAGACCACACCTCTGAAACCTACCCAAACAGTCCCACCAACTGGTGACCAAGTATTCAAATGCTCTAGACTATGAGGGACATTTTCTTCTTTTTTAAAAAAGATTGTATCAGCCGGGTGGTGGTGGCGCACTCCTTTAATCCCAGCACTTGGGAGGCAGAGGCAGACGGATTTCTGAGTTCAAGGCCAGCCTGGTCTACAGAGTGAGTTCCAGGACAGCCAGGCTACACAGAGAAACCCTGTCTCGAAAAAAAACCAAAAAAACAAAAAAAAAGATTGTATCTATATCTATGTCTATGTCTATGTATGTATGTATGTATGTATGTATGTATCTATCTATCTATCATCTATCTATTTATCTATCTATCTATCTATCTATCTATCTATCTATCTATCTATCTATCTACTGTCGCTATCTTAAGACACACCAGAAAAGGGCATCAGATCCCATTACAGATGGTTGTGAGCCTTGCTGGGAATTGAACTCAGGACCTTTGGAAGAGCTGTCAGTGCTCTTAACCGCTGAGCCATCTCTCCAGCTCAAGAGGGACATTTTTCATTCAACCCATCACATACCCTCACCTATATTCACATGCTGCTGTAGCATGCTAATGCCAAAGGCATGCATGCACACACACACACACACACACAACGAACACACACACAGACACCCCTGAAGTCACACAACAAACACACTAAATCAAATCATAAGTTAAATAAATGATGTCTACCTGTTGTGTTTTCTATTAAGTTGGTTTATAAATGTTTGTGGACAGTTCAAACTAAAAGGTCCATTTCTAATGATATTGGAGTTTCACATGATTAGGACTTGGAAGACTGCCATTCTCCTCTTGGTTGACTGTGGCAATGGATTGGCCTAGAACACTGGGGCAGGTTTTGATTGATTGTTGTTGTTTTTCCAGATGAGTTTTCTCTGTGTAGCCCTGAACTATCCTGGAGCTTGCTCTGTAAACCAGGCTGACTTCAAACTCAGAGATCCATCTGCCTCTGTCACCTGAGTGCTGGGATTAGCTGAGATTAAGAGCACCAGCTGGGTGGTGTACCATCACCACCTAGCAAGTTTTGGAACAGCATTTATAAAGCATTTTTATTCATGCCGCATATTTTTGGAGGAAGCCAAATGTCCTCAACATTCATTCTCAGAGCTGAACCTACTTTGAATAATTGCTGGTATGGAAATTCAGACATTTGTAAGATTACATGTGTTAACTACCTGGTTCAGTGTGTTTCGCACACTTCCATGGGCTAATATAGGACAAAGCACCTGCTCACTTATGTACCTTCTCACTTAACCCATCCTTCATGGGTTATGAGCATTGTTGCCAAGGTAAATAGATTGAAGAACGGGAAGTAGATAACAGAAGTCCTGAGTGGTTGAGAGTGTACCCTTGCTCCCCAGTCCCATGTCCTACTGCAGAGAGGGTCAGCATGTGATTGGTTCCTGCTGATGTGTATGGAGCTAATGTGTTGTTTCTATATCAAAGCTTTTAGAGAATACATATGTAAGGGGAGATTCTGATACTAAGATCTAATTCCCTAATTGATTCTTTTTTTTTTTTTTTTTTTTTTTTTTTTGGTTTTTCGAGACAGGGTTTCTCTGTGTAGTCCTGGCTGTCCTGGAACTCACTCTGTAGACCAGGCTGGCCTCGAACTCAGAAATCCACCTGCTCTGCCTCCCAAGTGCTGGGACTAAAGGCGTGCGCCACCACCACCCGGCTCCCTAATTGATTCTTGATTTGTCAATAAAGAAGGCCGGGAGCTAATTACTGGGCGGAAGGGACAGGTGGGACTTCCGGGTCCCAGGAGAAAAGGGCAGATTCCAGGAAGGAGAGGAGGCTTTTCAGACATGCTTTGGAGGAAAAGGCATTCAGCAACCACAATAAGACTTCGGAGCGAGCTAGGGCCTGCGACCTCCTCTATGGGAGAGTGGCCAAAGATGTTTGGCAGGGGCTAATTGGAACAAGCCACTAAGTTAGGTTGGAAGGAGAGATGGAGATAATAAATTGGTAAGGGCATGCATTTCCAGGTGGGAGGTATTTGTACCCAGCAATTGTGCTTATCAGGCAAGTTAAGGCCATAAGGCTGAGTGTGTGTCTTTCATTCTCGGATTCAAAAGGAAGCCAGGTTAGGGCTGGTTGCATCAATCCAGGAGCTAAGCCAGGTGGAACAAAGGGTGCGGAGAGGGCCGGGCAACTCCTGGGCAGGGCAGTGACGTGTTTTTAAAACTACGCGCAACATAACATATGCCTTCATGTCCTCTTCTTCTGTATTTAAGAGTGGTGCACGTATGACTCGAAGGCAGATGGATTGGCTACTCTGAATTTTCCACTGATGGGATTTAGAATCACCATGGAAACAAGTCTGAGCATGTTTGTGAGGGGTTATCTGGATTATGTTATTTGAGGTGAAGAAGACCCACCCTAAATTTGGGTGGGACCATTTCACAGCTGGAATCTCAGATAGCAATCTGCTTCCTGACTATAGATGCTGTGTAACAAGATCCCTCCCTCGGCCCCTGCAATCATAAACATCCTGCTCACCATGATGGACCTGCATACCATTGAAATGAACCAAAATAAGGTTCTCTCTCTCTCTCTCTCTCTCTCTCTCTCTCTCTCTTTCTTTCTCTCTCTCTCTCTTTCTCTCTCCTCTTCCCTCCTTCTGCCCCCCCATTGCTGTTCTGGGGGTATTTTGTCACTCGAAACAAGGACACATCTATAAGACTGAGTTCATAGAAGAAAATCTCCCAAACTAGAACTCCAACCCTTGAGTTGTGTTAGACTGCTATGATTTTGAGTTATAGCATTTAGCTCTCCCAACTTATAAAACATGTGAAGGTAGTTTTTGAAAGACTTATACTATGAAGTCCATTATTATTAGGATCCAAACTTTATACTTGAACTATTGAGTTCAACCTCCAGCACAAATTTAAAAAATTAAAATTTGCTTTTTTATTTTATCTACCACCTATATCTATATCATCTATGTAATCTACTAACTATTTGAAGCAGGATCTCACTATATTCCCTAGCTGACCTGGAATTCACTATATAAGCCAGGCTGGCCTTGAACTCACAGAAATCTCCCTGACTCCCGAGGGCTGGGATTAAAAGAATGCATTAGCACACCAGGAATTTATTATTATTTTTTAACAATCCCTATAGTGTGGTGTCTGATGGCTCATACCAGTTAACCCAGCACTCAGGAGACGTTAGGAGTAGGATATTATGAGTTCCAGTTCCACAACAGGAAAATATTGAAAATATTGAAAGATTTGAAGGGCTCTAATAGGCTTGAGCATGGCAAATATGCCATCTCCAGGTTTTGCCCTTTACCGTTCTCTCTTCCTTGCTAAAAACACTGTTGGGTTACCCTCCTAAAGCTAGCCCCTTAGGTCTATTCCCTTATTTGGCCACTGACTCATTTCCTAAGACAAAACACCAAGGTCAAGCAATCAAAATTCACTACTTAGTTAACAGATCCAACCAGAACTTACCCACTCCCCCTAGCACAGACTACCCCCACTTTCTCCTTATAAACCCATCCTGCAAAAAACACCTGCTACTGCAGCAGCTGCTGCTTGCCGGCTGCCTTTGTCCAATCCTGAGGCAGACCCCTCAACCCCCGCCACATACACGTTGCCCCTCTAGGTAATAAATCTCTTTTTTGCTAAGAATTTGGTATAGGGATGTATCTTATACCAACTCTAAGGGGCAGCCCCAACATCCCTTACAGGATAAGATCAAACAGCTTTTTGATTTTAAGATGTTCTAATGAATTAAAAAAGAAGACATGAAGAACTTCTTTGTCAGGTTTCTACGGCTGTGATAAACATCATGACCTAAAGCAAGTTGGGGAAGAAAATGGTTTTTTTCAGCTTGAAGTTGAAGTCTGTTGTAAAAAGAAGTCAGGTCAAAGTACTCAAGGCAGGAACCTGGAAACAGGAACTGATGCAGAAGACATGGAAGGACACTACTTAGTGGCTTGCTTCACATGTCTGGCTTAGTTATCCTTTTTATATACCCTAGGCCCACTTGCCTAAGGATAAGCATGACCCACGGAAGTCTAGGGCCCTCCCACATCAATAATTAATCAAGAAAATACCCACACAAACTTGCCTACTGGCCAGTCTGATGGAAACATTTTCTCAGTTGTGGTTCCTTTTCTGGATAACTAGCTTATGACAAATTTCCAAAATCTAACCAGGACAAAGGTAGAGGGCTAGAGAGAGAGCTCTGACTCTGGGAGGAGCTGTGTGGAGTGGTGGGAAGGGAGTATGCTTAAAATACATGATATGAAATTTTCAAAGAACTAATTAAAATAGATTTAATAAAAGAGAAAACAAATGTACCCACTTAAAAAAAAGTTAGGGGCAGGAGAAATAAAAACATGGCAAAATATCAATGCTTGTTGAGTGCTGTACTTTTATGATTTGAAAATATCGGAGGGTGTTGGGCTGTAGCATGCTGGTTATGTTGGGCGTGGATCCTGTGGGTTGAATTATGGGTCCCATATCTACCTCTTCTAAGAGGCTAGGGCTGAGCTGGCGAGGGTGTGGACGTTTGGCTGTGAGAAGCCACGGAACTCCACCTCAGGGGTGGAAGAACACAGTCTGAGGCTCTGTGGGGGCCAGAGCTCTTGGGTTGGGGGTTTGTCCCCAGGCCAAGAGGCCGCTGGGAACTGACTGATTCTCAAGCCCTTGGGCTCTCAGGCACCGCTGAGAGGCCACACTAGATTGACCGTCAGTCGAAGGGGGAAGGGGGAGAAGCTCCAACTGTGTCCCTCAGGGAGAGGGCTCTTGGTCACAGCAACTCACTTGGCTGGGTATCCATGGTTGGAACATAGAGAAGTCATCAGCGGGAGATTAGATGGTAGCTCTTTAGTTGAAGACCTTTTCCACGGTTTCCCACGGTGGGCCCCAAAGAAGAGAGATAGTCCATGGTCTTAAGATATTTACTGTCATGACGGAAAATGGATGAAGCTATACCCCCCTATTCTCAGGGTGGGCCTGAGGTTAAATACCTTTTGCAAGGAGGAGGCTCTGGGTAGGAATACTTAATTTGCCCTCTGGCCTTTAGGTATCTCATTAATATGGAGATCTGTCTTGAGGTTCTGTGGCCTGTAGTCACACCCTCTACCTGTGGAGGGGATAATAGGACCATTGTCTATGACCATTGTCCTATAAGAATGATGTCCACAGATCTCTTGGCGGGGGGGGGGGGGGGGGGGCTGTAGCTATGTGAAAGGAGCCAGGGGCCCAGGAGCAAGACCAAACTCCTACCATCCCTGAGAGTCTCTGGGTTCAAAGCTGCTCGACCAGTACCCGCTGCCTCTCACAGCCCCACAGGAGGGGTTCAAAATGGAGGGGTGGGGAGTGAAATTGTTGGGGACAGTATTGTTGTTCAGAGATGAAAATGAGCTTTGTGTGAAGTCACACATCTACCTTTCTGAGATCTCTATTCTCGGGCTGTGGTCTGTCTCCTACTTTTATTTTTTTCTTATGAAGAACAACTTCCATGTCTGACATAAACCAGCCAGGCTAGCTTCGCAGCCCTCTGGGTTTCACCACATAAAGGATATTTTATTGTTGGAAGCTGGCTTAGCTGTCCCCAAAAGTTAAATTCATCTGAGTAAATGTATTTGTTGCAAATTTTATTTTTCTTGAGCTATACTAAGATAACACGTGAAAACCTTGTGTAAACATTCATGGGGAAAGTGATTTCAGACAACTTGGGTTTGACATTGATAGTTCCTGGGTTTAATTAGCCTCTATGAATATTACACCTCTGTTGAGTAAAATAGGTTTGCATAAACTGCAGGAAGTGCTTTGTCAACCGTTGTGCATCTTTCCAAGATGAAATAGCAAAAAGAATTGGTGGTAGGTGAGTATGGTGGAAGCATCTGTAGTCCTAGAATTCAAGAGATGGAAGAGGAACTGTGGGGTGGAGGCTAGCCTGGGAGACATCATAGTAAGTAAGATCCTGTCTCCAAAAGACATGGAGAATGTACAGAATGGCTTGCAGAAATGGCTCCTGCACAAAGGATGGAGAGCTAAAAAATGTCCTGGGACTGAAACAGCAGCCTTCACAAACACATCCACGGCATGGGCTTTGGGAAGTACACCCCTCAGGCATTTAAAAGGTCAGGAAATTTGCCACAGAGGAGAAGGGAACTTCAGAAGTATATATTGATAACAGCTACAACAAAACTGATTGAGTCAAAGAATATGAACTGGTCTGTTTCCTTTCTCGGAGCATTTGTCCTGGAAAAAATGGTGGAGATGTGTCTTAGGGTTTTATTGCTGTGAACAGACATCAAGACCAAGGCAAGTTTTATAAAGGAAAACATTTAATTGGGGCTGGCTTACAGATTCAGAGGTTCAGTTCATTATCATCAGGGAACATAGCAGCATCCAGGCAGTCATGGGGCAGGAGGTGAGAGTTCTACATCTTCATTTGAAGGATGCTAGCAGAATACTGGCTTCCAGGCAGCTAGGATGAAGGTCTTAAAGCCTACACCACAGTGACACAACAACAACAAGACACTACTCCAACAAGACCACACCTATTCCAATAGGGCCATACCCTCTAATAGTGTGACTCCCTGGGTCGAGCATATATACAAACCATCACAAGATGATTCAGCAAACAAGCTCTATGCTCTAGTAACCTACTTCCTGTCACCATGTTCAAAACTCCACAGTCGATGTGGACGAAAACTTCCCAGTGCCAAATAAAACCATAAAATACCAAACAACAATGACAAAACAAACAAAGTCAAAACCAAGCCACTCTTAATAAATGTTGGATACAGGATAAAATTTCATTTTACACAGGTACAGAATTATTCACATTGATTAAAAAATGTTTTTAGATTCACTAATGTGTATGAGTGTTTGCCTGATTGTATGTACACCATATTCTGTGGAAGCCAGAAGACGGTGTCAGATCCCTAGAAGTGGGGATACAGATGGTTACCAGCCACTCTGGGTGCTAGGAACCAAGGTCCTCTGCAAGGTCAGCAAGTGCTCTTAAATACTCAGCCAGCTATCAAGACCAACATTGATTTTAAAATAAAATCAAGTAATAAAACATACAACATTTCCATGAAAATATACCAGAAATAATTTTAGGGTGCTGACAATGACCCACTTTACTGTCTCATTCTTGTTTGTTTTGAAACAAACTATGTAGCTAAGGATGATATTAGACTTCTGGTCCTTCTGCCTCTGCTTCCCATGTGTTAGAATTATGAACTATAATGCCAGAATCCCCTTACTTTTAATATAGCAAGTTATTTTCTTTGTTGGCTTTAATTTCAGCACAAAATGCAGTTTTATGTCTTTAAAAACTTGTAGGCAAATTGAGTCCCATATTGAAAGGCCCCAGGCTTTGTTAAATGTTGTTGGATTGCTTTGAATATTTTATTAGATTTCAGTTTGAAGCAAATACTCCTTATTGTTACTTATTTCTGCTTAGCTTTCTAAGAAATTGTTTGAGATGCTTAGATAACTTGCATTAGTGGAAAATGTTGTTCTTATAACATAATTTTGAGTCTTTTTTTTTTTTTTTCGAGACAGGGTTTCTCTGTGTAGTCCTGGCTGTCCTGGAACTCACTCTGTAGACAAGACTGGCCTAGAACTCAGAAATCTGCCTGCCTCTGCCTCCCAAGTGCTGGGATTCAAGACGTGTGCCACCACTGCCCGGCTAATTTTGAGTCTTATAATTTTCAATCATGAAGAGAAAGTTAAAGAAAACCTAGACTTTTCACATACACTCAAGAGGCCAAAGGCAGGACTTTCACTATCTCTAAAGATATTCATTTATGGAATGAATATCTGAAAAGACAGCTTAGTGGGTAAAGAAACTTACTGTCTACCCTGATGACCTGAGTTAGATCCCTTGGACCAATATAGCAGAAGAAAAAAGCTAACATCTACAGGTTATCCTATGATATCCACATGCACTGCACTCACATCTACACACAAAATAAATAAATGTAAGAGGCTGGAGTGTGGGAGAAAGGATGGCCCACACGTGGTCGGTACATGTGGGTGTGGAGTTGTCTGTTGTGTTGTTGGTCCATGTGTCTTCAGCCCGGGGAAATGCCTCAAAGAGGCAGCAGTCCACCGCAGCGAAGCAGAAGCGAGCTCGGGAAGCTTGGCTGCATTCATCTCACACCGTGCCAAGCGGACACAGTGGGGCTTGCACCCAGACGGGGATCGAACTCAGCCTGATTTAGTGGGCGCGGGCACAGGGCTCTGGGGTGGAAATCTCTGTTCAGGGCCTCAGATGCCAGGGATTTGGAGGGCGTAGCAGAAAGATTGTGGCGAGTGCAAAGCAGCGCTGTGCTGTGAGAAGCGGCAGGCCCATGCGCACCGAGAGAGACGAGGGGACAGAGAAAATTCTGGTGCCCAGTCCCACAGGAAGGGTAGCTTACTATATCTGCTTGGACCGGCTGTTTGTTGAAGATGTGGCCCTGCAACAGAAAAGTAGAGAAGCTTTCCACAGGAGATTAGATGCGACTGCGGTAGTTGAGACCTTCTCCAAGCTTTCCCATGGCGGGTCCCAAAAGACATGAGGGAGTCTGGGGTTCCATAAGTTTTATTGACATGGCGTGTGATAGATGGTCTAGATGTGCACCCCGGCCCCTTAAGCCAGAGTGGGTCTGGCTTAAATAGGGAGGGGGAAAAGAGGAGGGACTGGCCTTTAGGTAACTCATTAAATATGGAAATCTCTTTTTGGCTGAAGCCTGTAGTCATGCCCTCTACCAGTAGCCCTACGTGACTGCACAGATCAAACGGAGATCATAGACCACATGTCAGGAGCCTGGATTCTGGGGGCGTGGCCAAACACCTGCCATTTCCCCATCAGGGTCGTTCCGGCTTGTGCCCAGCCAAGAACCAGGCTCCTTTCATGGCCAACACTGGAGAGGTGGCTCAGCCGTTAAGAACACATACCACTTGTCTTAGGATTTTATACCACTATGACCAAGGCAACTCTTATAAGGCAAACATTTACTTGGGGCTGGCTTACAGTTTCAGAGAGTTAGTCCGTAATCATCACGCCAGCAAGCACGACAGTGTGCAGACAGACATGGTACAGGAAGAGCTGAGAGTTCTACATCTTGATCTAAAGGCAGCCAGGAGGAGACTGGATTCTACACTAGGCAGAGCTTGAGCACAGGAGACCTCAAAACCACCCCCACAGTAACACAGTTCCTAAAAAAGGCCACACCTACTCCAAAAAGGACACACCTCCTAATGGGGGCCATAACTATTCCAACCACCACAGCACTCTTTCAGAGGAGCACAGTTCACTTCCCAGCACCCGCATGGAGCAAATCACAACTGTAACTCCAGCTCTAAAAAGATCTGGCACTTTCTTCTGGCCTCCTTGGATACCAAATACACACGTGATACACATGAACTAAGACCGGTATACATACATAGGTTAAATTAAGAAAAAATATTTTATTTAAAAAAACTTTTTTAAAATGAAAAAAAAAGTTCATTTACTTAACTGATGACTTAAAAACTACAATATCTTGATGATAAACCAAAACTTTTGCTCTAACTAGTGAACAAGAATCATATGTTATGCTGCTAACATATCTTCATTAGTGAAATTATTGCATCGGCTGACAAATGCAGAGCTAGAGTCTTTTTAAACTGTATTCTATTAATTCTTTGATAATTTAATAAAATGTATTTTGATCATATTTGCATCCTATGTCCTCCCTATCCATCCTCTCTAACCCCAGCTCCCTAATTTCCAAACAATGGCTGCTTCTCTTTCTTTAAAAGTCCATGGTATTCAGCTTGTGTTGCCCAGTCTTGGGGGTGGAGCTGTCCTGGAGAGCATTGAACCTATCAAGGGTCACACCATTAAAAAACTATTGTAACAGCCCCTCCCTCTAGACCTTAGCACAACTGATGCCATGGTAGAGTGTGGGGCCATGAAAGGATGGCTTGGGTTTTGGTAGAAGTGCTGGCTGGAAACAGCCTGGAGACCCAACAGGTGTCCATGCCTGTGAAGGACAGCATGTATTTCGCTGCGCTCCCAGAACCCAGGGTCCTGATATGCGGTCTAAGATCTCCATTGACCCTTGCTTTTCAGTCAGGTAGGGCAATGCAGCTGCTCCCAAAGAGGTTTGCATCACCCAGCACAGGTAGAGGGCGGGACTACAGGACTCAGCCTCAAGAGATTTACATACTAATGAGATACCTGAAGGCCAGAGGGCGTAGCCGATTAAGCATTCTTCCCCAGACCCTCCTCCCTCCTCCCTCCCTATTTAAGTCAGATCCGTCATGACCTAAGTGGGGGTGCATCCAGATTCAACTACCATCTGCTATGAAAATAAAATCCTTTTGGAACCATGGACTCTCTCACGTCTTTTGGGGCCTGCCGTGGGGAACAGTGGAGAAAGCTTTTAATGAGCCACTATAGCCACAGCTGTATTTCCCTGAGGACCTCTCTGCATTCCACCTCGAAAGTCTGCCTCTTCAAGCAAGCTAGCTGAGCAGCTGCCTTTCAGCCAAGCGAGTAACCAAAGAATCCCTTTTCTGTGGGGTGCAGTAGGGGCTTCTCTCTCCCTCCCTTGTTTCTCTCCGCTATGGACCAATCGCGCTCCCATCGGAGAGCCCAAGGGCTTGAGACCAGGTGGTCCCCGGCTGCCTCCTGTCCCGGGGATCACCTACTCAAGAGCCCCTGCCCTCTCCTCCCCATGGAACTTCAGACTGAATTCTCTCCCCACCAGGGGGCACCCCAGCGGCTTCTCACAGCCCAGCACCCACCCGGCACTGCATGGAAGGGGCTCAGTCAAAATCCCTCATTTATTTCTGCCACTCTGAGCCACGATTCCAGCGGACTGAGCCGTGACAGACACGTGGGAACCAACACCACCCAACAGAGATCCACGCCCATGTGTGAGCTAATCATTACCCACAGTAGAGACACCATTCTGACCTCAGAACCTAGCACATAGCCCCAACACCTGCCAAAGTGGGAACAAAGATCTAATCCATCAAAGACCTACTCCATAGATCCAGGATCTAGGCCAGTCCCTAAACGTACTCACCTTACCTTTTGGCTTCTGTAGTTCTGCTTCTTGAGAATTGTTCTTGCTAACTGAAGTGTGCCAACACAGGTATGGTTTTGGGGAAAAAAGACAAAACAACTGTGAAGATCAGGGCTGCATGATTTGGGCAAGTTCCCTGTTCTGATAGACTTTATATTCAGCTACAAGAGTATCTCTGTGAGTCTTCTTACTGGCTTATCTTGCAACAGTATATTCCTGAATGTTTACTTGTAGAAAATTTACAAATAGTTGAATAAAATTTACTTTCTTGTTGTGCAGGCTAGTTTTATGTCAACTTGACACAAGCTAGAGTCACTGAAAAGAAGGGAGCCTCAATTGAGAAAATGCCTTCACCAGGTCTGGCTGTAAGGCATTTTCTAGCAATTGATGGGGAAGGCCCAGGCTATTGTGGGTGGTGTCATCCCTGGGCTGGTGGTCCAGTGTCCTATAAGAAAGAAGGCTGAGCAAACTGTGGTAAGCAAGCCTTTAAGCAATACTCCTCTATGTCCTCTGCATCAACTCCTGCCTACAGGTTTCTGCACTGCTTGAGTTCCTGCCCTAACTTTCAATGAATAACATAAGGAAGTATAATTCAAAAATAAACCCTTTCCTCCCCAAGTTTCTTTTGTCTTAGTGGTTCATCAAAGCCATTGTGTTGAATAGTTTTACGCCAACTTGTCATAGGCTAGAGTCATTTGAGAAGAGGGACCCTCAATTAAGAAAATGCCAGGATAAGACTGGGCTGTAGGCAAGCCTGTAGGGTATATTCTTAATAGGTCATTGATGTAGGTAGGTGAAGCCCATGGTGGGTTGTGCTATCCCTAGCGCTGGTGGTCCTAGGTTCTATAGGAGAGCAGACTGAGCAAGCCATGATGGGCAAACAGGTAAGCAGCACCCTCCATGGGCTCTGCATCAGCTCCTGGTTTCAGATTCTTACCCCCTTTAAGTTTCTGTCCTGACTTTCGTCAATGATAAACTACAACTTAGAAATACAAGCCAAATAACTGCCCCCCCCCCCCCCCCGCAATTTGCTTTGGTTATTGTTGGGATTCAGATCAACACTCAAACCATACAACCACTGATCTCAGTTAAGCAAGAACGGTTTATTGAATGCATACCTTAATACTGAATGTTCAGGACCGAAAAAAAGTACTTAGAAGCCTAATTGCAGTACTAGTCTATTCTCAGGGTAGACTTTTTATAGGAAAAAGCAGGCTCAGAAGTTTAAAGGGCAAGGAAGGGAACAGTTGGCTTACTAGACAAAGTATTATCAGCTAACCTTTAAACTGATTGGTCCTGAATAAGGTAAGGGGGTTGGTGGATGAGTGGTGAACAGGGGAATTTCAGAACATTGAGATAACAGAGCATGAGTATTATAATCAAAAGTTTTTGCCTTATTAGTAGCCTTCTTCAGTGTTAGCCACAAAACCCATAGTGAGCTCATACATAGGTAGAGGAAGGGCTGCTTGGTGGTCAGCTCTGACTCAAGATATTTTAGACATAGCAGTTGATATTGACCTTTAATTTGATGGGTCCTATGTAAAGCTTGTGGAATTTCTTAAGATTTGCAAACCTCATGTAGAACATTCATACAAACAAAACAGGGTATGAGGTCAGAATGTCCTTGTTCTAAGCCAAGTCACTTCTCTGTGTCAATGACTGGCAGGCATGTTACAGCAACAATATGAAATAGCTGGCAGGCATGGAACAAAATGGCTACAGCTATTCTGGCAGGGGGCTGGGGTGGAGAGGGAAACAGTTATGGTGTTTTACCACAACAATAGAAACACTAACTAAGCCAGTAATAGTAACACTTAACTAAGACTCTCACTTTCATTGACAAAATTATGTTTGTATTTATAGTAAAAATCATACACACACCACACACACACACACACACACAGAATTTGATTGAGACAGGATTTTACTATGTAGCTCTGACTGTCATGTAGATCAGGCTGGCTTTGAACTCACAGAGCTCTACCTGCCTCTGTCTCCTGAATACTGGGACTAAAGGCATGTATCACCACACATGGCTAAGGAAAAAGCATCTTAGCTATACAAAGCTTTTATCATTTATTATTTATTATTATTGTTGTTGGTGGTGTTTTTTTGTGACATGATTTCTCTGTGTTGTCTTGGCTGTCCTGGAACTCACTCTGTAGACCATGCTGGCTTCAAACTCAGAGTTCTGCCTGCCTCTGCTTCCGAGTGCTGGGATTAAAGGTGTATGCCAGCACCACCTGGATAGCTTTTATAATTTTTATATGGCTACAAATTAGAAATGTAAATGGTGGTTACTTTTAGTTATAGTTCACACATGTATTTTTCTGTTGGTAGATAAGTATTATTTGGATAAAATAAAGGAGTATATATGAAGTTGATAAATTATTATGTATTTATCCCTGAGGAATTATTTTTATTTTAACTTTAGAAGATTTATAATCAAGATTTTCATTTGACTTTCTGATGGTATGCCAAGGAAGATAGCATTTTCTTTTCTTTTCTTCTTTTTCTTTTTCATTTTTTCCTGAGACAGGGTTTTCCTGTAGCCCCAGCTAGCCTTGATGGCTATACGTTCTTGATCTTTCTGCCTCCACCTCCTAAGTGCTGGGATTGCAGATGATGCCTGCCAAGCCTTTTTAAGTGATTTCCATAAATAACCTTCCTCTCCAGTTCATGCAAGCAATCCTAATGAAACTCAGTGGATCAGCCCTACAGAAAGGAGAAAAAAGCAGACAGGAACATGTGCGGAAGAAAGGGGATCAACAAAGGGTGGGGGAAGGGAGGGAGGAATAGGGGTAAAGATAAGGAATGCTTATCAAATACTCATGTGAAAGGGTCAAAAAAGATTTTAAAGTATTTTTAATTGGCTCAAATTTCACTTTAGGGAAGCAATAACATCCAGAAATTTAAGCAAAGTTCTTTTTAAAATGGCTTGCACCCCTGGGAAGGAATCCAGGGGTGCATATGTGTTTGATAAGCGTGTACCACAGAACTATATCCCTACCCTTAGCAAAGATGGCTTAAGTGATGCTCTGGTTTGATACTGAAACTCAGATTTACATATTGTGTCCATGCGTGATAAGCCACGACATAATTTGTGTTCTGTATTAAAGCAACAGCTAAATCTTTACAGTAATGCAGAGCCAACAGCGTGCTTGACTAGTAGGTTCTGTCTTATTGTGAGCAGCAGACGAAGAGAATGGTTCCACAGCCGTGTGTGTGTGTGTGTGTGTGTGTGTGTGTGTGTGTGTGTGGTGTGTGTGTGTGTGTGGTGTGTGTGTGTATACAAATGGTACCCACACTGTTACAAAGAAGCAGATGCTTGGTACAATCAGGAAATATCTGTGCTTGAGTGTGTGTATGTGCTCTCATGTGTGCATGTGTACTCATGCACTGGAGATCACAACTAGAGCCTTATGCATGTCAGGTGAGATGTTGCCTAAACTAAGCCACAGGATAACCATCAAAATTAGGAAATTAGCACTCCTGTGTTATGCTGTCCGACTGTGTAAAGTCCATAGACCCATTCAAGGGTCCATATTTGTCCCAATAATTTACTTTATTGCAAAAAGAATACATCCAGTTCTGAAGCATGAAGCGCAGTCTCTGTTGTATGTAGTCACTCAGGGCTATGTCTCAGCCTCTCTTTGGACTCTGACACCAATTTTGTCAAATGTCTTTCAATTTTTACTTGTCACTTGTTTGTCTTTGGCAAGAATGTTGCAACCTCCTCTCTCACTCTCTCTCCCTTCTTTTCTTTCTCCCTTCTTTTCTTCCTTCCTTTCTTTCTTCTCTTCTTCCTTTGTTCCTTCGTTCGTTCCTTCCTTCATTCCTTTCTTTCTCTTTCATCCCTTCCATCATTTCTTTTCTTCCTTCCTTCCTTCCTCCTTCCTTCCTTCCTTCCTTCCTTCCTTCTTTTCTTTTTTTTCTTTTATTTTTTTGAGACAGGGTCCTTTTCATAGCCCTGTCTGTCCCAGAACTCACTATATAGACCAAGCTTACCCCAGTCTCACAGAGATCCGCTTCTGCCTTCATAATGCTAGGATTAAAGGTGTGAGCCACCATTCCTAGTAGTAGTTTGTAATTTCAATTTGTCCCGTTACTCTTACTATCCAATGATTAAGGTACCATCTGTCACACTCATCTACTGTGAAATTTTTCTTTTTTTCTCTGTAATTATTAAGTGGTTTTGTTGTTGGTGGTTTCATTTTTTTGTTTTTTCTTTTCTTTATTTCTTCTGTCTTTTTCTTTTTCCTTAAATTCTGTTTGTTTATTTTGAGACAAAGTCTCAGTATGTAGCCCTGACCTGGAACTTACTATGGAGTGAGGAATAGTATATTCCAGGAATAGAGGTTGGCCTCTAGTTCACAGAGATCTGCTTCTCACATGCTGGGGTTAAAGGCATGGTCCACTAGACTCTGAAATAAGTGTTGTAAAGAAAGATACTTTGACATTTTCTCCACACCCTATTTCTCATCAAATATTTTTATACAACCCCTTATTTATTCATATAACATTGTCTTAGTTTTATTTGCCAACTTGACCCATCTGAGAGGAGAGGGGGAAATTAAGAAACCTCCTAGATCATATTACCTTGAGGGCATGTCTGTGGATTCAGTCTTGACCATTATCTGAAGCAGGTGAGCCTAGACTACTGTAGGCTGTACCATCCCTAGGCAAGGGTGTCCTGGGCTGTATATGAAAGCTTGCTAAGTGGGGCATGGTGGTGCATTCCTCTAATCCCAGCACTAGGGAAAAAGATGTGTCTATGAGTTTGAGTGAATACATAGTGAGACTGTTCCAAGAGAAAGAAAGAAAAAGTGGGGGGAGAGGGAGAGGGAAGGAAGGAGGAAGGAAGGAAGAAAGGAAGGAAGGAAAACCAAGCTAGACTAAGACTGAGTTGGGACCACACAAGCCAGCAAACAGCATTCCTCCATGATTTTTTCAATTCTGGCAACTGTGATCTGGAAGCTTAAGCCAAACAAATTCTTTCCTCCCCAAACTGCTTTTGTCGAGAGTGTTTTAACACAACAAACATAAACCATAACCTATTTAAACTGGTGCATACTTTTTTTTTTTAAACTACTGTGGATGGCACATCCCTCCCATGTTTGCTCAGCCTTTCCTCATCCTCCCTCACAGTCCTACTTCTTCAGAGTTGTAGCCAAGCTTCCTAAATTACAGCTTGGCTCAACCGTAAGGAGTCACTCCAGTGGTCCCAGGGTGGACCTCAGAGAAGGACAGTGGTCTTTTTTCTTTTCAGATGCATAAAAACAAAAGTGAACTTGTTGCCTGAGGTAGCCATTGTAGATCATAGCACCTCAGGTATAAAATGAAAGGGGGTTGGCTCAGCGATAATTACTAACTCTAAAATTCAGTATCATAATGGGGGGGGGACATTTTATCTCCAAAGAAAGGAATTTTAAATATATATGTCAGTAAAGGATAAAATACTTTACATAAAATCTTCAGTGAGGGCAAGAGGAACTAGCCAGAAATGAGGTCTATATAGATACCCATAGGACTCAAAGTATAAGATGTGGCTTTCCCTCCAGTACTGGATTTGAATACTAGGCACTGAGTCCAGTAACTAATTAGCATTTGAAGTTGGCTGCTGGGATTCCCCAGTAGGTAATTTCCCACTGTTTTTCTTTCCCATTCTGGCCAATTAGAAGGCTGCACTCTAAACTACACCAGGCACCTACTTCTGGGATCAAGATGCCCTCCTGAACTTCCCCCTTCCTCCTTAAAGGGCATGCACTCAGTCCAATCATCTTTGAATGAGGTTTTCCAGGACTTAAACCAACCAAGTTACCTTACCTGAGAAGTTAAACTGAAAGAAATAGGAAAATGAGCCAAACATACAACTACAGTGTCAGGACTAAGGAGATAGAGGCTGAGGAATCACCACACTGAGGAGGAAGTCTGCCTTCCTGTGAGTACCCAGTGAGTAAGACCCTGTCTCAGAGAAAGGAAGGGGCTACATATGAGACAGAATTAGTACTACATGTCTCCCTTGTTCTCTCTCCTCCCTCCCTCCCTCCTTCCCTCCCTCCCTCCCTCCCTCCTTCCCTTCCTCCTCCTCCTCCTCCTCCTCCTCCTCCTCCTCCTCCTCCTCCTCTCTTCTTCTTCTTCTTCTTCTTCTCTCTCTCTCTCTCTCTCTCTCTCTCTCTCTCTCTCTCTCTCTCTCTCTCTCTCTGTTTCTCTTAACTCTCTTGCCTGGAGCTTCCAACTAGGCTAGGTGGGCTGGTCAGTGAGTCTTTGTCTCTGTCCACTCAGCACCAGGATGATAAGGTGCCATCATACCAGATTTTTTTCTTTCTTTCTTCCTTTCTTTTCTTTTTTAAAATTTATGCATGGCATCTGGGGATCAAACTCAGTTTCCTGTGCTGGCCAAGCAAACATTTTACCAACTGAGCTATGTCTCCAGGTCCCTGATTTATCCCTTTACAAAGGACTTTGTTTCTAGTTCTGTGTGGTATTTGGGAGGAGGTAGTAGAGATGACAAAATGCTGGGCAGGAAGTTTCAGTTGTACAAGATAAATAAGCTACAGAGATGTACTGTATAGCACTCTATCTACCTATAGTCAACAATACTGTATTGTACAGTTAAAAATACTTTCAGAGAGTAGAATGTATATTAAGTGCTCTTCCCATAATAAAATAAAATTTTCAAAAATTATTAATTTGCAAGATAGGCATGGTGGCACAGGCCTGTAATCCCAGACCTTGAGATACAGAGGCAGGGAAACCAGGAGTTCAATGCTATCTTTGGCTATGCAGTGAGTTTGAATACCAGCCTGGAATACATGGCACTCTGTCTTGAGGCCAGCCTGGACTACATGGCACCCTGTGTTGTGGCCAGCCTGGACTACATGGCACCCTGTGTTAAATAAGCAAAACAAAGCCTAGGATAACAGAGAAAGGAGCTGAGCGTGGAAGAGCGGAGACACATGCATCACCTCAAATTTTTTCCCAGATAACTTGTGGTAGGATCATGTCATTCTCACCAATAGCAACTTAGGAGTGAAGAGACCATTCAGGAGGAAAGTAATGACTGGCCTCCTCAAGG
Source organism: Mastomys natalensis (assembly GCA_021653895.1). Classification (NCBI taxonomy): domain Eukaryota; kingdom Metazoa; phylum Chordata; class Mammalia; order Rodentia; family Muridae; genus Mastomys; species Mastomys natalensis. Next base: position 20,580 of record JAJTUV010000574.1, read on the forward strand.
TGACATCTGTAATTGCAGCTCTCGTCATTTGGGACTATTAACCTTTTGGCATCTAATTCTGGCACTTCAGTTCTGGTTCTGCTCTTTGTTAGCCTATGATCTTAGGGAAGTTAATTTCTCTGATTCTCAGGCCCACACGGTGCTGTTCAAAACATAAGCCTCCCCCTATTTGATGGAGTTGTTTTAGTATGGTCTAAATGTCTTATTTCTTCTTGTGTTCAATAGTTCATAATAGGACAGCGACATATGATTTCTTTTATCATTTAATTCTTGTGACATTGCTAAGAGGGTAGATTTTATGGGCGTTAGGTGCTTCTTATGCTTAACTGTGTCCCTCCGAAGTTAATGTGGAAGCATGATCCCAAGATGCCTATGGTGGTGGGTTTTGAAGATGGGCCTTTTGGAAGTTAATAAGATTAGATGGCTCATGGCGGAGGGGGTTGTAGAGGCATAGAGAGTCATGGTAGTCTGCTAGTCTCATAACTTTTACCATATTAGGGTACAACCAGAAAACCTCAAAAAGCCAAGGCTTTACCACAAACCTGACCTCCTAGGTACTGGGAAGGCAGAGGCAGGGGGATTGTTAAACAAGTGATGGACTTGTCTTGTTTGTGTGAAACCTTAAGCTCAATTCCATTACCCTTCTCTGTCCTCCCAAAAAGCCATTATAGTTGCCCCAGCATACTCTTGTACTCAACAGTCTCTAAGGACATGCCCTAAACACTACATTTATGCATTCAGAGTCTGGGCCAGGAGAGGGGTGGTGCTCCAGGAGGACATGTGTGTGTCAGTACATACGTGGAGGTCAGCGCACAACTTGGGGTCAGTTCTTTCCTACCACCGCGTGAGTCTCAGGGATCAAACTCAGGTCATCAGGCCTAGAAGCATGCACCTTTGCTGAGCCATCTCACAAGCCTGAAACTTCTATCTTTGTAAATTACTCAGTCTCTGGTATTACAACAGAAAAAAAAATTGTTAGTGACTTTTGTGAGCTATATCAAAATACTTCATAGACTCAACCTAGTAAGCAAAAAGGTTTGCTTTGGCTTATGGCTTCATAGTCATTGGGCTGGTGGGAAGGAAGTGCACGCTGATGGTCTTGTTTGGTGGAAGAAATTGTTTACCCCATGGCAGCTGGAAAGTGAACAGGAAGTGTGTGGAGCAAGAAAGAGAAGAATCCAACAGACCTTTCATGGTCATGTCCCTTGAGACCTAACTACTTCCAACTAGACACGATCTCCCACAGTTTGAACTGTCTCAGGGCAACAAAGGCTGGCCAACAAGCTGTTAAAAACCTGGGCTTCAGGTGGTAATTTTAGATCCAAAGTGTAACATGGCTTAAGATAGTGTTCTTGTTAAAACAGTAATGATCAAGGCTATTCTTCAAGGAGCTGGAGGGCTGGTGAAGAGGTTAAGAGAGCATTTGCTCTTTCTGAGGACCTGAGTTTGTTTCCAGCCACTCAGGTTGAGTGGAACTCAGCTGCCTGTGACTCTAGTTCTAAGAAATCTGACACTGCCTTCTGGACTCCGCGGTCACTTACACGTATACAAGGCATACTTACACGGAAACACATACGTGCAAATAATTCTTTACAAAAACATACCATATTTTCCAGGATTGTCCCAGTTTGCTTTCTGTTGCTGTGATAAATGCATTGACCAAAAACAACTTGTGAAGGAAAGGGTTCATTTCAAGCCTACAGATTATAGTCCATCATCAAGAGAAGCAAAAGGAAAAACTCAAGCAGGAACCTGGAGACAGGAACTGAAGCAGAGACGGTGGAGGAACGTTGATTGTTGGGCTGCTTAGTTTCCTTTCTTATCCATCTTAGGCCCACTAGCCTAAGTGTCCCACTTCCAACAGTGGTCTAGGCCTCCTGTATCAACAAGCATCTAAGAATACGCCTCCCCAATTTGGCCATGGTCCAGTCTGAGCTTGGGCAATTCATTAGCTGAGGTTCCCTCTTACCAGTTGACTATGGATTTGTGTCAGGATGGCATCCAAAGCTGACGGTGACAGGCATGAGTTCTATGTTTGTTACAAGAGAAGACTCTCTGTCTGTGTAGAGACCAGAAATCATGAGGCACAAGGGTCTCTCCTCAGACTCTTGGCATTTCTGTTAATATTAAAGAATGTGGTCTGTGTGGCTTTGAAAAAATGCATTCCAAACAAAAACCATAATGATTGTTGATCAAGAAGGCAGAAGAGAAAGGCCAGAGATCCTTAAGTCATAGGCTATGGTAATGACTTACAACTGTAAGCTCATTAAATTATGTAGATTAAGGAAGTGCAGCACTTTGTGTGTCAATCTTACCTCAGTAAGGTGGTGTATAAAGCCAGAATTTGCACACACACACACACACACACACACACACACACACACACATATATATATATATTCAGCATTACAGTACAGGGTGATTTATTTATTTTATGTATATGAGTACGCTGTAGCTGTCTTCAGACACCCAACAGAGGACATCGGATCCCATTACAAATGGTCATAAGCCACCATGTGGTTGCTGGGAATTGATCTCAGGACCTCTGGAAGAGCAGTCAGTGCTCTTAACCACTGAGCCATCTCTCCAGCCCCAGAATTTCCTTGAAAGCATCCGGGCTGCGATTCCCATGTGCCTCTCCTTTTATGGGCTCTTTCCTACCTCTGGAGTTGCTAAATTCATAAGATTTTAGTTAATGTTTAAGGCAGTCTCGTGGCAAATTTCAAAGAGATATCTTAGCCTCTGCTAATGCTTCCAATAAAACAGTGGAATGGGGATTTTATGATCGCCAAGGTTCCAGTGTAAGCAGAGTATTGAGATCACTGATTGTCGCCATGATTTATAACCTTTCTCTAAATACACCCCACCCCAGCTGCTTCTTCCTCCGGAGTCCAAACACATTCTTCCTTTATGGAGGCCTATGTGATTAGAGGACCTGCTAGCTCTCACTTCCATGTTTGTGTCTTGACACGTGCAGTCCCTGCTGCCTAGAATGTCTTTTTGTTGTTCACTCTTCCAGATATGGTGCAGATCTCCCTTCCACCTGATTTCTAACTACTCTGACTGTGATGGGCATTTATGGATTTGTCCTCTAATCTCTCCGGCTTTTGTCCTCTGTAACAGGGGCTGTCAGACCGTGCCTCTGATTTAGTCTGTTTCCTGTTGCTATAACAGAACTCCAGAGACCAATTTATAAAGCTAAGAGGTTTACTTTTGACTCTTGTGGCTCTGGAAGGCTGCAAAGCTTGTGAGCAGGCAGCCATGTCTGGTGTGAGCCGTGCATTATTTTTAGTGCAGTCTCTCTCTCTCTCTCTCTCTCTCTCTCTCTCTCTCTCTCTCTCTCTCTCTCTCTCTCTTTCTCGTTGTAACTAATCCAATCCTGTGAGAATTAGAACTCACTTTTAGGAGAAAAGTTAAATGACCTTCTCTTAATTCTTCTGCTTTGTGGACTGGGTCTTCACATGAATTTTGGTGGAGACAACCTGTCTTCAAGCTACTGCAGAGCCCAAAGCTGGCTTGTTAGATCTGAGCCTCTGACCTTCATACCACAGAAGTGCCTTCAACTAGCAGTAACTGAGACTATACAGCACATAAAGCCTCGAGGATTTGCTGCTTGGGCCTTTGGAGAAAGGGCTTTTGTTTGTTTGTTTGTTTGCTTTGGGTTTTTTTTGCCAGCTTTTAGTCTATAACAAATCTCCCTTCTCACTCACTGAAAATTCTGAATCAAGGCTGGGGATGGCCTACTAGTAGAATACTTCCCAAGCAAACATGAGGCTCTGGGGTTTGATACTTGTTCTAGTTTGCTTTCTATTGTTGTGATAAAATGCTGACTAAAAAGGGTACGTTTCAGCTTACAGGACTGTAGTCCATTGCTGAGGGAACTCAACGCAGAAACCAGGAGGCGAGAATTGACCTGGAGACCAAGGAGGAATGCTGCTTCCTGCTTTGTTTCCATGGCTTGCTCAGCTTGCTTGCTTATACAACCTCTCGGGGCCCATTTGCCCAAGGGTAGCTGGCAGCAGGCACAGTACTGTCCCATTGAGAGACCAAATCTTTTAAGTTCAGACTCCATTTTAGAGAACTAAAATTCAGGTGAACTAAGATGCTAGGACCTAACATTGGTTTTCAAATTACCCCCACAAAAAGACCAGCATCTCCAGGCTAATCTCCCCCAGTAAAACTGGAACTTAGCTCCAGTTTCTAGGCTAATTCCAGCAAATCCAGCATTTCCAAGCTAATTGCCAACAAGCCTGCCCCCTGCCTAACAACCATCAACGCACAGGGAAGTAGAAGTTAAGTTTATGGTTTGACTCCCAGCACCAGCCAATTATGCTAAAGGCTGTAGTAGCTCTCCAATTAGATGCTTGTCAGGCTAAAAACACTTACCCACTCAGAAGTTTTCTATAAAGTCTTACCCCATCGATTTTCAGAGCTCCTTGGTGGGGTGAGGGGCTCAAGCTAGCTTGACTGAAGATCCTCCTGTGAGTTGCATCAACTCGACTCCTGTCTGTTTCTTGGTGACCACTAACACTTCCCTGACACTACACCATACCTACTGTTCATCAAGACAATGTCTTATAGATATGCCCCCAAAAGCAATCCATCCAAAGGACGTAATTTCCCAGTCGAGACACCCACTTCCCAGATGACTTTAGTTTGTGTAAAGCTGACAAAAAACTATCCAGCACAGCTCCCAACCCTGTACAATAATCAAACACATCAACACAGGCCAACAGAACCATACCTGAATGGAGCATGATGAAAATTTAACAGTTTTGTAAAACTATTAGCAAATTGATAAATTTTAAGGACATTAAAAAGTATAATACAGGGCCAGCAAGATAGCTCAGTGGGTAAAGGTACTCCCTGCCAAGCCTGAGGTCCTGAGAGTGCTTCCTAAAACCCACTTGGTAGAAGGAGAAAACCCTCTTCTGCAAGTTATTGTATTACACACACACTGTGGTATGCATACCCAAACACACATACACATATACATAAATAAATGTTTTAAAATAAAAAACTATAATACAAAAAAACCATGGGTGGGTAATGCCTACAATCCCAGACCACATGAAGAGATTGAGGCAAGAGAAATTTACAAAGCTCCAAGCCAGGTAGGGCTACAAAGTGAGACTGTCTCCAAACAAAACACAAGCCAACTGTCTTTAGAGTTTCTATTGACATGATAAAACATTGTGATAAAATACACTTGTTGAGAAAAGGGTTTATTTGGCTTTTATCTTCCCGGTCACATATCCCATTGAGGGAAGCCAAGGCAGGAACTCCTGGTAGGGACCTGGAGGCAGGAACTGAAGCAGAGACTGTAGAGGAATGCTGCTTACTGGCTTGCTTTCCATTGTTTTCTCTGGTTTCTTACACATTCCAGGACCATCTACCCAGAGTAGCACCACTATACTGGTCTGGACCCTTCTACATCAATCATTAATGAAGAGAATTCCCCAGAAACTTGTCTACAGACCCATCTTACAGAGGCATTTTTCTCAATTGAGGTTCCCTTCTCTCAAACAAATGACTAGCATGTGTTACCCAACCAGTCACCAACCAAAAAAAGCAAGCCTGGAGTACATGAAACTCCTATCTCAAAACCAAAAAATAAACAAACAAAATCTAGTAATGCCCCAAATAAATATTTAATTACTATACACTTAACACAACTTACAGTCATAGATGAAATAGGATAGAAGGCACCTTAGTGTTCTGGCAATGATAAAACAAAGGGCAAATGATATTATATGGTTATTAGAATTATAACACTGAATGGCTAAGGTAATGAGGGAGAATCAGATAATAAAAGATGATTCACCACAAGAAACTGGATGAAACAAATCACAGGTATTTGCTGAAATGGGGAAAGCTAAAGCTCAAACTGAGGACCAGAAAGCTAGGATCGTTATCATGGTTAATCTTAATTTAAATAGTCACATATCTCAGGAATGTCTGCAAATGTATTTCCAGACATAAGTAGTGTGATGACTATCCCTGCTTGTGAACTTGACTACATCTGGAACGAGCTACAATACAGAAATGGAGGGCACCCTGTGATCCAGATCTTGGGGTGGAAGACACAGGTTTTGACCCAGATCTTGACTTGGGGCTTGAGGCATAGTGGCCATGAAAAGCTTAGGCCCAGGAAAAGTAGTTCATGCCTTTAATCCCAGGAGACTGAGGCTATGACCTACATATGTTGGCCAAGTACATTTTGTAAGGGACAACATGACTCTATAACAGTTAAGGCTGAACAGATACTTGGTTCTGTTCTTTTCTGTAGCTTGTTTTGCTTTTAGACAATAATCTTATAATTAGATTATTTCTTGTGGTACCATAAATATAGCCATATGGATTAAAGAAGAACTTTTTTTTTTACTGAGAATTTTATATACACATATGGTATGTTTTGATCAAATCCAACCCCTATTCTTTCCTCCAGTTCTGCCTTGTCTTCCTGACCACTTTCCCCTCACAACTTCAACTTCACCTTTGTTCTCTCTCCCTTCCCCTCCCTTCTCCTTTCATCCTCCTTCCTCTCCCTCTTGTACTCACTGCCCCACCTCTTCTATCCTGAGTCTACTCTGTGCATGGACAAGAACCATCTACTGACAAATAGGAGCCTTTCAGGGGCTGCATCCCTGAAGAAAGTTGACTCTCTCTCTCTCCCCAAGTTGCCATTAATTGCCAATAGCTTTTCAGATAGAGGTGGGACTTCCTGAGGCTCTCTCCTGTCTATGCTTGGATTTTGGCTGGCTTGATCTTGTACAGGATTTGTGCATGCTGTCACCGTATGTGTAAATTTATGTGTACAATGGCCCTATTATATCCAGTAAATACTGTTTCACTATAGTTATTCACTACTTCTGGCTTTCGTAACCTTTTTACTACCTCTTTCTCAATGATCCCTGAGCCTTGGGGAGAAGGGTGTGATATAGATATCCCATTTAGAGACAAACACTCCAAAGTCTCTTATTCTCTGTACCATGACCAGCAGTTTGTTTCTGGATGATTGTCATCTACTACAGAGAGAAGATTCTATATAAGGTTTGAGAGATTCGCTAATCTTTTTCCATCCTTTTACCCTAAGGTGGTGTCTGCCTCTGATGGTGAGGTGTGTTTTTTTTTGAAAGCATAAAGAGGTGGATCCTGTTTTCTAAGAGGTTTTCTAAAAGGTGGATGAAGTCTTCTAGCCTTGCCTCTTAATTGACTGACTTAAGACCATTACTATTATGAGTCACTGCACGATGTGCATTAATATGTATTAGTTTCTCGTTTTGGGGTGTTTTCTTAGATCTCTTTTGATTCATTGTTGTGGAATTTTTTACTTATTCCTGTGAATAATTGGGTGTTTTTATCTTTCTATTCAAACTGAAGTGTCCCTTTCAGTATTCTTCGTAGAACTGTCATAAATTTCTTTCATCTCTTTTTGTCATGGAAAGTTTTGATTTCTCCTTCAATTGTAATATTGGAGGACATGGGGAAGGTGGGACAGATATTATTCTGATGGGTCTGTTTTCACAAGTGACTTAACTCTTCTTTCAGCTTTTAATATTTGTTCTATAGTCTGTGTTTTAATTACAATATATCTTAGCAGTTTCTTTTTTGGTCCTCTTGAACCTGAAAGAACACCTCTTTCTTTAGATCTGGGAAATTTTCTCCTAGGAAAGTCTCCTCCATGTTTTATTATGTTATTCTCATTTTCTCTCTCTCTCTCTCTCTCCCTCCCTCTCTCTCTCTTTAAAGTTGTATCATTGACCTTTCTGAGTGAATCGATTCCTGTCCTTCACCTTCCATCCAGAGTCTCTATTTTTTACATTGCCCATCACCTTAGTTTGTTGAGATTTCCATCTTCAGCAACATTTCAGTTTGGATTTTCCTCAGCAATTCTATCTCTTTGTTGAATTCTATTTTCACGTCTTAGAATGACTTCCTCATTTCACTCAGCCATTTCCTTTTGCTCTCTTGGAGCATAATCATGCCTTTTTCAAATTATTTGGACAAACTTACAATCAGCCATTGGATTATTTGTCTAGAAGTTCTTCTATGTCATTCTCATTAGGTGCCATTACTATAGGATTAGTGATTTGTGGTAGAGTTGAGCTATCTTGGCCTTTTATGTTGTTTCAGTCTTTTCTCTGGACTTGCTCAGCTGATATGTTTCTTGATTAATTTATTCTCTTTCTCCTTTTAAGCTGAAGCCTCTCTGCTTTTTTTTTTTTTTTTAATAAAGAAACATAATTTCAAGCTTATTTATTTTTTATGTACATTAGTGTTTTGCTTACGTGTATGTCTGTGTACCATGTGTATACCTTGTACCCACAAAGATCAGAAGAGGGCACTGGAGTCCCTGGAACTAAAGTTATGAATGGTCTTTTGTAATAACAAGTACTCCTAACCACTGAGCCATCTCTCCAGCTCCCCTCCTCCACCCTCCTTTAAAAAAAAAAAAATTCCAATTGTGGTGTTCTTAATGTTCAATAAAGGCCAAAGACATAGTAGAGTTGAGATATTGGTTTTTAGGGTTGGAGCATTATCTGAAGTCTTCATCTGAAGATCAGTTATGGTCTTATGCTAGCTCAGGTCTCCTGCCCTCTTTGCAGCTTTTGCTGTGGTTTGTGGAACTTGCCCATACCACACTTTGTGTGTCCTGCCTGTAGTAGAGTCAAATCAACCCTACCCTTGGCCCTCTGCTTCCTCAGTATGTGGAATTCTGCAAGCACCCACAGACCTTTCCTTGTTCAGGACTGTCCCCCAATTACAGAATTACCTCAACTGCTATAAAATAACTTATCTTTACATTTGTATTTATTTATTTGTTTGTTTGTTTGATGTGTGTGTTTGTGTGTGGTGTGTACATGCTGGAGTGTCAGGTGTACTTGTAGCAGTAAAGGAATATTCGCAGGAGTTGATTCTCTCTTCCCATGTGGGCTTGGGATCAGTCTTGTGTAAAAATATTTTTTATTGTATTTTTATTATTTTTAAGTGTGTGTGTGGGGTGTGTGTGTGTGTGTGCATGTATATATGAGTATAGGTGCCCATGGAGGCCTCAGACATTGAATTCCCTTGGAGCTTGAGTTTCATGTGGTTGGGAACCACCTGACATGGGTACTGGGAATCAAACTTAGATCCTCTGGAAGAACAGTATTCAAAACCACTGACCTAGCACTTTGACCTTCAATGTAATTGAATATAAATATTACATTGAATGTTGTATATAATATATATATCTCTATATATATTTGTTATGATTCAGTAAACTTTTTTCTTTTTGAAACCTTAAAACAGTTGATAAATAATTCAAATTAAATTAATTTTAAAGTAAATATCTTTTCTAAATTTCTTCATGCATTTTGTGAATGACTTTGCTGCCTCCTCCACCATATACATACATTAAATTATAATCTTCATAACTTTAAAAGGCCAAAGGTATTAAGCACTTGTGCTTAATTTTCAGTCAGAAAAGATCATTTCTTTCATGCTTGATACCTCAACCTACTCATAGCAAATAACAATCTAATCCTAATAATAAATTATTTCAAATTAAGGGATTTTCATGTGTGTGGGTTGTATATGTGCAAGTGTATTCTCTGCAAGTGTACATGTGAAGGCCAGTGATCAATACCACATGTTTCTTCTTTGTTTTCTTGTTGTTATTGTTATTATTATTAATTTTACCATTTCCCAACTTATGGAACAAGAGGATTGCTAAGGCTTACTGGCTGCAAGCCTCATTAGCTTCTATGACAGATCTGGCTTCAAAGGAGTAAGGCAAGGAGTGAAAGAGCTGACCACATATGCACATAACACTGCACACACAGACATACACACACAAAGAAAAGGAAAAAGGAAACACAATAATGTTGGTTATGACATAGCTAATTGGCCATCAAAATGGATGATGGTCAAATTGATGAATTAAAAGCAAAATATATAGGACATTTCTCCAAAATAAGATATTGAGAGGAATCTTCCTCTTGCAGATTTTAACCTGCTGAGTGGTAATGCCCCTTTATAGAAGAGCACACAGAGGAGCACACAGAGTGTTTCCAACATGTCATTGAGCTCATTCGGATCCGGAGATTTGCTTGGGACTGGAGGAACATGCACAACTGGCTTGTGATTGCTTGGTTGCTCTTTAGAATCTTATAAGCAGAGTGATTACAAAGGGGCGGGGTCTCCAGGGCGATCAATGACTCTTAAAGTTTGTGCGGAAAGAATAGTTTGCTTGTTTGATGGATCGTGGGCAAGGCCTTTGCTTCTCCCATTGTTTTCTAGGTCTTTCTTGAAGAGATGCTTAAGGAATGAAACAAGACCAAGTAAGAGCCTTGGGAACTCTAGCCCCTGCCAGTGTGAACAGGGAATTTGTTATTTTGAAATCCCTGATACTAAATTCCAGTAACTACTATGGAGTAATAGATTCTCTCCACATCCCACTGTCTGTTAAAGATGGAACCTATGTTGGACATGGTAGTGCACACCTTTGATCTGTCCCAGCCACACTGAATATCTGTAATGGAATGTTCTCATGTAACTGAAGAGAGTAATCACTGTCTTACTTAGTATATCAATACCTTTGCTGGTTTGACAACTGCCAAATGATACTTGCAGTTTATGTCTCTATGGTATCTAGAATGCAGCCCAATAGTCCAACCCATGCTATGAATAATATGGAAAGACTAATCTCTGGACCCTAAATTTATATTAATGTCTCATGCTCTTATTAAAGAAATAAGCCCAGAACTTGACTCCTTCTTTTAAAAAGAGGAACAGATGGTTGTGTCGTGTTTACCCTTTAACCCATTCCACTTCTCTGTAACAGCTTTGAGAGATTCAACTGCAATGTTTCAACCTATTTCCTGTAGATTTTGTTCAGTCGGATACAAAAGTTAAAGAAGAAAAAGAAAATTTACTGGCCTGCAAGTCCCCATTTCATAGAAAACTTGAGCTTACCTCTCTTCTGCTTGCATTAAGCTATTCCAAGAAGAGAACCTCTGTGCCCCCAACTGTTAGCTCTTGGTTTCCTCTCTGGCTTCTGATTGGTCCACTCAAAGCATCCTTAGCTAGAACACATTCCCTTAAGTGAGCTTCACCGTACTTTACACATCCTTGGCTTGCAGGCAGGGAGCCAGCCTAAGGAGTTCTCTCAAATGAAAAAATAGAGACTACTAGAAAAGAGAAACAGTGCCTTTCACTGGGTCTTCTGTCTGCAGTGTGGAGGAAACAGCATTATATGTGTGTGGAAGGGCTGTTCCAGGGAAAAAAAAGGCATTGAAGAGAAACAGCAGGCACTTGGAGTGACAGGTGAAAAAATAACAAAGCTGAGAACATCCTGATTCTGCTGTGTTTGCATTCTTTGACTTTGGGTGTGTCACAGCTTTCCTCGACTTTAGTTCCTCCATAGAAATGTTCAGGAGTCAGGAGGAGCTGGGGCTGGAGAGATGGCTCCGTGGTTAAGAGTACTCATTGCTCTTGCTGAGTATCCAAGTTCAGTACTCTGTACTCACACATCGGCTGATAAAAGTCTGTAATTAGAGTTCCAGAGGATCTCATGCCCTCCCCTGGCCTCCACAGGCACCTGGTACACACACAGGTTACAGACCTACATACTGGTAAAACATTTATAACATAAAAGAAAAACTAATAAAAAAATGTTTTAAAGAGTTAGGAGACACTGAACAACAAAAGTTGTTAGAATTCAAGACATTCAAGAACAAATGTGGGTAGGTGAATTCCTTGGGTGTGTGGTGAGGGGACAATTTGATTCAGGCTTCTAATCCAGACTTGTAGATTGCCATCTTTTCCCTGTGTCTACATATCCTCTCGCCTTTATAAATGTCACCATGTCCAAATTTATTCTTTTTATAAAGACACCAGTTGTATTGGATTTGGGCCCATTCTAATGATCTCATTTTAACTTTATTACCTCTGTAAAGAACCTATTCCCAAATAAGGTTACGTTCTGAGGGACTTGAGATTAGGACCTCAACATATGAATTTGGGGGAAGGATGGTGCCATCAATCCATGACTCTAATCTTGTGGATGATCTAAAATAATGAAGGTGCCGGGAAACTTCGAGCAATCCCATTAGTTATATTGGCTTCTTATTTGGGGAAAAAGGCAGTGGCGAGGACCCAAGATGATGCCATTCCCAAATGTGGGCAGACCTGAGACCTCTCAACTCTGTCAAAGGGCAAAGTTATATCAATGTCTTCCTAGAATAAGGTGATGCTTTATTCCACAAACTAGAGAATATGTTCTGTGGGCTGGGCAGAGGTTGGTTTTATAGACAGGGAAAGGCTGAAGAAAGCAGGAAGAACATAAAGGAAGACAAAGAGTAGATGGGCCACTGTATAGCTGCTTTTCTTCTAAGGTCAGTGATAGAAGACTATCTGGTTGACATTGGATTCTACCGGGTGGGAGGATTAAGTGGAGGAAAATTTGGCTGTTAGCTCCAACTCCTGATGTCACAGAAGCATGGAGAAACAGCTTAGAATGTGAGTGACACTATTTAGGTTTTCTGTCTGTTCTGCTTCGACCTCAGACAGGACAATGGCTCTTTTAATTTTTATTGAGCAATTTACTGTCAAGTATGAAACCTACGTAGCCATCAGAGATGAGAATTTCTGATCCTCTGCCTCCACCCCCCAAGTGCTGGGACACAGACCTGTTCCAGCACACCCAGTGTGTTGGTATCAGGCTCTGAACCCAGTGACATCACATCTAGGTGACCCCACATTGTTGCCAAGGCAACCGCCATAAATTCCCAGGATCCACCTGGCTACCTACTTTACCTGGGAGAGGCTATGTCACCGCCCATATAAAACAGACAGAACCCCCTGACCTTGCTCTCTTCCTCCATCTCTTCTATTTCCCAACCTTTGCCCTATCTCCTGAATAACGCCCCCACCCCCGAACCGTTTGGTCTGGTGTGGTCTGTTCTAAGCTGCCAGTGGATGTCTAACAAGGTGCATGGTAGAATTTAATTCTGTTGATTTCACTGAGTTTTCCTGTGTTACAGAAAACCACATACAAAATCATATATAAAACCTCGAAACTCATAGCAAGTATTTTATGAAAAAACTTTTGTTTAGATTACATCCTAATTTTCAATTAATTAATTTCCTTTTCAGTGAGATTGGCTCTCCCGATAAAGCTTAGGTTGGCTTGAAGATGACCCTGTCTCAACTTTCTGCAAAGGTTTGGGCCAGATGCCCCAACAAGTCTTCTTTACATTCCTTAGTGTCTTCATGTTCCTTATTCACATTCCTTCTTGCATTTTAGCAAATCATACAAACATCACAAACGTAGCAAATTACACACAAGTTTCTGTCATACCCTAGACTAATTAAGGGAGGTGTTTACTCTATTTCATTTCAGCTTCTTAGGGGAATTCATCTTCAGGCCTGGAAGGAGCAGGAGTCATTGTACAACATCATAGGATCTGAAGGATTTGTGTGAAAGAGCAAAGCGACCACACGATGGCAGCGTGCTGAAAGAATAGAAAATTAAGAAGGCTTTCTCAAAAAAAAAAAATGTTTTAGAAATCTGTATGACCAAAGACAAAGAAGAAAGTGTGATTCCCAACCCCCTGACTAAAGCCAGTGTTCTGTTGCTGCTATCTTTTGTTGTTGTGGTTGTTGTTTTTGTTTTGGGGGGTGAGGTGGGGGAGACAGGATCTTTTCTTAGTTCAGGCTGGCCTCAGATTTGCAATGTAGATGAGGCTGGTTTTGGATTCCTGACCCTACTGTCTGCACCTCCAAAGTGCTGGAATTATAGGTTTGTGTCACAAAATAGAGCCTCAAATTATCTCTTACAGATGCAGGAGATTAAGGTTAATCGGTCAGATCTCAGGTCCTAAGGTAGCAAGGTCTTAGATCTTTAATTAAGAATCAAATAATCAGACTGATTGACACTTTAAATGGAACAGTTTTGGTAATCAGCGTAGGCATATCTGGTGAATTATAAGGAAAGTTCATGATGATTCGCGACGGTCTCTGGTACAGCAGTTATGTACATTATTATGTATATTAATGTACAGCAGTTATGCAGCATGATCCGATTGCTCTGCCCATGGTGTGAGAAGCATCCTAGACACATTTGCATATGTGTTATGTACTTTGAGTGACTAATTAAAATATTACAATAATGAGTTTTGCTCAAGTTCTTTGCTTTATCACCTTTGACTGTAGATTTTTGTTTGTTTTCACACAGGGCCTGACATATCCTGGGCTGTTATCGAAACTTGCTCCACAGCTGAGGAAGGCTTTGAACTTCTGCCCTTCCTCTTCTACCTCCCAAGTGCTAGATTACGGGTGTGGGTGTGACGTTTGTTCTTTGACGGGACAGAGCCTTTCTTGGCTCTTGATAAGCTTAAGTCGGAGAGTTAGGGTGTCAGCAGTCAGCCACCAAGGCCACCCTGAGTCTGTGGCTTCTCAATCTGTTGTCTCACATCCAAAAATAAGAAGATCCAGATAAGGAGCCAGCAGAGCAAACAGATTTATTAAGGGAAAGGGAGGAAACAGCCTGACAGTGGGAGGACTTTAAGGATGCAGAGGCGTTGCTCTGCCCAGCAGCCTTTTATGGGTCTTATCACCACAATTGGATGAGGAGATGGAAGAAATCTTTATTGAGATTGGTCATTTTGGGGGGTCATGGAAGATGAGCCGGTGCGGTATCTACACATGGTCCCTAGCCTGGAGGGGAGGGGATCTAATGGGGATAATCACTCACTTTGGATCAACCATGGGCCTTACTGCTAAAGGGGAGCTAGCACATCACCACCTGGTGTATGTAGGGCTGGATATCCAGCCCAGGACTGTGGCCTCAGTCCAGCTGTCCCCCACCCCCTCTCTTTCTCTCACCAAGCAACTTAGCCTAGTACTCAGGAAGCTGGGGTAGGGAGATAGAGAAATCCTGAGTAACATAGGATGTGGGAGGGAGGGATATTCGGGGTTGACTTCTATTGATGAGCCTCTTTCTTCCTCTTAACGACTCGGGTGACATGAACTGAGAATCGATGACAAAGTTTCCAACGGGGGAAAACAGTGTGAAGTAAAGGGGAGAAGGGATGCCAGGCTGTTAGGGACCACAGCCAGCCAGTTTAAGGTTTAACAACTTCAAGTTTAAGGACTGTAAGCCTTGGCTTCAAGTATGTGAGAAACACTTTTTTTTTTTTTTTTTAATCCAAAGGAGTTAGGCCACCAGGAACGGATATTTCACAAACCTCCCCAATCTTGTGACATACCTGTTTGCCCGACTTCCAGACACTCCTAAAACCCCTCTAATCTTCAACAATTAGGCAATCACATCAGACTGGGAAGGCTGACAGAGTAAGACACAGTCATCACCTGCATTGGAATGAAAACATGGGAGCTTCCTGTGAGACACAGGATTCGTTCTACGACTGCCTTCAGGTCTTAAGGCTTGCTCTGGTTACCCTTTTATTATTATTATTGTTGTTGTTGTTGTTATTGTTTGCTATTTCTTGTAGGTAAAAACACCTGTCAATTACAAAGCCTCAAAGTACGCAACCATTATACCTAATTTGTGACATTCCAGGTTGACTATTAAAGTGTATTTGTTTTTTCGCAATGAATACCTTAACAGTTAAAATGTCATTAAGAAAGGCTGCCTGTGAACTTCCCCTGTGTCCAGATAAGGAAATCGACTTCCCCAAACATGAAGATCTGCACAGCTCGACCAGTCAGCATTAACGCTTTTCAACATTTCTTATTTTTGAGTGACTCTTGTATTCAGGGGAAAACCAGGAAACTGAATGAGCATCCATGACGAAGACCTTCAGTTACAGTTAACTGTGTGTGTACTAAAGCACAGACGTCAACTCCCGAGTCCTGAGGCACGTTTTATATCTTGTCCTTATTAGCAGTTATGGGGCACTTGCTCTCTCTCTCTCTGTACCTGGGACACATCACCCTTAGCACCCTAGGAAGCAGGTGCCAGTATGTTCATTTTGTAAATGAAGAAGCAGAACACAAGTACATCCTAGAACTTACCCTGGATGAGTGATTATAAAATGAATTATTTTTAATTTAAGTATTAATAGTAAATTAATCTCGTGGCTGTTATTTCTTTACGTTTGCTAGTCCCCAATAACTACACAGAGAGACCAAGATTTATTTTATGTTGCACCTCTGTTGAAATTTGGTTTGTTGCCAATGCTGTAATGCTAAATACTAGCCCTGGTTGCCTCATAGATGAGAAAACCAAATAGTGCTCTATGACCTTGCTCCTTAATCTAAAATTATCAATGGAATAAAGATGGTGACAGCCTATAGTTGTGCAGAAGAAAGGTCGATGGGGTTTTGGTTCCTGGGCTTGGGTCTGAAGAGAGACCAGGACAGGGAGAAAAGAAGATGACATAAGATGCCATGGGGTGAGTCATGAACACATGGCCATGAGGGCTGGCCATTTGGAGTTATGCCAGATGGAACATAACAAGTCATATCTCAGGGTTACTGGCAGGGAAGGAGACATAATAACAGAGGGTAGATATCTGCCTAGCTCTAGTGTTGTTTAAGGCTTATTATGAATATAAAACTTTTGTATGTGTGTGTGTGTGTGTGTGTTTTTAATCTGGGAACTGAATGATCACAGGTGGAGGAGCAGAGACCCCCAATTGAGGCTAAATATTTACAACAACATACCTCAATATCTGGGCAGTTAAATGATCTACCTCAACCTCCTACGCTAATCTGGTTACCTCCTATCCCCGTGATACTTGTGGTTTAATATTGTTCTGGCTCTCTCTGCTTCAGATGTTTTTCTTCTCATGACCAATCTGAATCTCCCTCTCACTCTCCTTCACTGGGCTGGCAGAAGTTTCCGCCCTATTCTCTCAGCTGCCCAGCCATTGGGTGATCAGCATTTATTGACGCAGTGGATAATAATCGGCAAGAATTGTTTACACAAACTTGGGACAGGAGGTTTTAGACACAAGCATCACAATGCCTTGTCTAGACCGAAACAGGTATGAGGGCAGAGAAATCTGCATCTGAATAACACAAGGTTAACCTGCACAGAAAACATTAAGCCTACAAGTAGTTCTGTAACTTTATGTACAGAACTTTATGTCCTTGACAGAGGGGTTTTGTTGTTGTGTAAATTCTGACATGGTAGGTCCAGTGTGGGAATCGCTATTCTATTTTTATTTTTAAAAGTGTGTGAGATTGGGTCTCATGGAATCCACCAGCGTGATATCACGCCCACTGGTAGCTGAGGGTGACTAGAACTTCCGATCCTCCTCCTGCTGTTACCTCTCAACTCCCCGGGCTATGGGTGTGTTCTGTCACACCCAGCTTGGGATGAAAACTGCTGGAAGTGCTCGGAGGCGTTGGATCCTTAGGAGCACATACCTGTGACTGACTGGAGTCCCCTGACGTGGGGGCTAAGAACCTAGCTTGGGTCCTCTGGACTGCTGAGTCACATCTCCAGCAGTGACTCTTACCATACTCTTACCAGCTGCCAGGTAAAGGGTCAACACTTTGTGTGTGGACCATACATTGTTTAGAAAGATCCTACATCATGTGTCCTAGTGGCTCAGCTCTACCTGGTTTTATATGTGGGTGTTTTCAATAACATATTTAACTACATATAATGTCTGTTTCATGCTTTCTTATATGTAAAGTTTAATTAAATACATATAAATTTAACATTTTTTTATCCAGGGTTGTCTCACTTGCCTGTGTATTCATAGGTTATTTTCTTCTGATTCACCTTTTGTTGTTTGTTTTATTTGTTTGTTTGTTTGTTACAGACAGGCTTTCATGTAGCCCAGGCTAGTCTTTTAGCCTGCTATATAGCTCAGGCTGGCTTTAAACCCCTAACCCTCATGCCGACGACACCGTCTAAGCACTGGGATTTGAGGCATGTGCCACTATACTCTGATTCATCTGTGCTTTGGTTTTTGACTCCAAATACTTCCTTCTATCATGTTATGATTACAACATTAACTAGAAATGAAAGAGCCAGGCAGGTGGCACACACCCCCATTAATCACTAATTAAAAAAATGCCTTACAGCCTGATCTTTTGCAGGCATTTTCTCAATCGAAGTTCCCTCCTTTCAGACAGCCCTAGCTTGTCTCAGGTTAACATAAGACTGTCTCGGGGTTGACATAAGACTGTCTCAGGTTGACATATGACCAGTCAGCACAATTACTTTGATTAAAATAGCCTGGGGCCAAGATCTCTTCTGCTGACAGGTGAAGTAGCTTTCTGGACCTGTTCCCATCAAGCCCAGGGACAAAAAGTGGGGACTATAGTGGGGTGTTCAGCATAAAAACGCTAATGACAAAGCTAGTTTTAGGGAAAAGGTCTTATTTTCTTTCCTGCGTTTTCCACCATCTTTTTTTTCTGCGGCGTATCATTGAAAGATAGACAGCTACTCTGCCTTGACTGTAAATTAAAAAGGAGAAATCAGGCTTGCCCGCGAAACCTGAGCCTGGGGAGAAGACAGGGGAGTCAACTGTGAAAGAAAGGACTTGCCAGGCCAGAGACATTAGCTGTTTTGGTGAGCACAGGATAGTGGAGAACCCAACTACAGACAGGGATGGTGTCCTCGAGGCTTCGAGAGTGGAAAGAGGGAATTCAGGCAAAAGGCGCAGACAGCTCTGGCTTGAGTCTTCCCTGAAAGCTCAGGGGTCCAGGTCAGGATCCAAAGATTGAATGAGAGGTAAATGTTTAACTCCAGGACAGTGACAAACTTAAGCAAGGTGGAGGAATTCAATCATCTGTAAAGTCAAACACATAGAATAAGAACCCTATTCTGTTTCCCACAGTGCCCCACAATTGAATATATAAATGGGTATTTGTAAATCTCTGGGAAATGTATTGAAGATAGACTCATTCAAGGTTATGACGTATTACAAAAACAAAAGCCTCCTCAAACGTTTTGAGAAATGCCTTTATTGACATGTTAGTTACATATAGCAGCATGCTTCATTTTGACATTTCATACCTGTGCATAATGTATTTTATTATGTTCATTGCCTTTGCTGTCTTCTTCCCACTGCCATCATTTCTTACAGTTTCCTCCTGCTCTTATGTGTCTTGTGTGTGACCCAGAGCTTTTCTTTAGATTTCCTTACCAGAGCGTGGGTGGGAGCTTGTTTGCAGATAACCATGTACCTTACCAAAGGCTGTGCCACCTAAGAAAATGCTTGTCTCCCATCCACCTGAGCAGACCATCTTCAGCAAAGGGTGGGGCTGTGTGAGCCTCTTCCCCTTCTAAGAGAGAGTGTTGACATGTTGAAATTTTATTTCTATGAATTTGTATCCATGTAGTTAAGCTTGCCATTCTCACAGTTTCAGCCTGTGGTTCATTGAGTTATAGGAACGCCTCAACAGGCTTGGTTTGTATCTGTATTGTATATATACACAAATCTGAATTTCCCAATCAATCTATTTAAAATAAACATCAAATTTAGGAAACAAACAAGCAAACACAAACTCCTTAAGACTCAGTTAAAATAATAGTCAACAAACATGTCGTGTTGCAGTTTCAGCTTTTGAACTAGTTACCAGCAGTCACATCTGACATTTCAACTTGGCAGAATGATTACAGGAGTTAGTGCTTGTTTGACATGAAATATCTAAAACTCTTTAAAACTTG
This sequence comes from Mastomys natalensis, assembly GCA_021653895.1. Classification (NCBI taxonomy): domain Eukaryota; kingdom Metazoa; phylum Chordata; class Mammalia; order Rodentia; family Muridae; genus Mastomys; species Mastomys natalensis. The sequence continues at coordinate 40,219 of JAJTUV010000574.1, forward strand.
GGGCTCAACAAGAACTGGCTGTTCTTCTAGACGACCCAGGTTCAATCCCAACCACTTATATGGTGCCCTACAACTGTCTTTAACTCCAGTCCCCTGGGATCTGATGCCTTCTTCTGGCATCCCTGGGTACCAGGGATGGACATACATGCAGACAAAACAGACATATACATGAAATCGATAAATAAAATTAATTTTTTAAAAAACTTTTAAAGACTTGATCTCTGTGTGTGTAAGTGTTAAACATTATAGTATCAGTTTAATTTGCTTATTTTAACCCACTCATCCTAAAGTATTAAGGGTTGAATCTTTTGGCTACTGAGATGGCTCAAAGGGTAAAGGTGCTTGCACCAAGTCTGATGACCTGGGTTTGAGTCCCAGAACCCAGGTTGAAGAAGGGGATAATCAACTTCCAGAAGTTGTTTTCTGACCTCTATGCATAACCCACACAACTGTTTAAAAATGAAGATAAGTAAATACAGATGTATAAATAAAGGTGTCAAGAGTGTCATAGATGGCAGGAGGGTGACACTGAGATTTTCATGATGCTCAAGTAAAGATGGTCTTTTTCAGAAACTGGAAAAGTTCAAGTCAGGTCTATCTGAGGCCTCCATGACAGAAACACAGCATCAGGACTTTAAAGGTGCAGGTCCAGATTTACAGTGTCCCTGCAGTTCCAGTGACATAAACCTCCCTCTGATTTCAATTCTTTGACCCAATGGCTAGTAGACACTGTATACCTGAATCCCTCCTCCCCTACCAAAGAAAAGAAACCAAGAGGGAATTAACAAAATTTAGGTCTCAGTCAGGCATGGTGGCTCACACCTTTAATCCCAGTACTCTGGAAGCAGTGGCAGCTGGATCTCTGTGAGTTGGAGGCCAGTCTAGTCTACAGGTCGAGTACCAGGACAGTAGAGAGAGAGCTACACAGAGAAACTCTGTCTCAAAAACAAAACACGAAAAAGCAAAGAAAAAAAAGAAAAGTAAGTCTCAACTGCATAGATACAGGAGCACAAGTGTGTGCATGCATGCGGGCACACACACACACACACACATACACACACACACAAATACAACAAAATCTAATGAAAATTTCCTCCTTCTACCATTACAGTTTCTGGTTCACCTGTAATATAATCCTAGGGAAAACATCTCACCCTTCAGGTGTGAAGGGCTTGTTGCTCTGTCTTCTGCGCCTCACTTTTGCTGAGAAGACATTTTGTGCTTCTAATTTATCTTTCTGGTTCTCCCCCCATCCCCCCGACATTTAGAATCTTCTTCCTGTAACCTGACATTTCTCAGTGACATGCATTTAAAGAATTTTTAAATTAAACATGTATTTACTTACTTCTTTCATTTAGTGTACTGTGTTGGTGCATCTGTGACCCACTGCACATATGTGAGCATGTGATCAGAGGACCACTTGTGGGACTTGGTTCTTTTTGATCACCCTGTGGATCCTGGGATCAGCTCAGGTGTTTCGGCTTTCCCTGCCGTGCCATCTTCCTGGTCCAGGATATGCATTATGAACTAGTGTTCTCTCCACCTGCACTCACACTATGACATTTCAGTTTGCAGATTTATGTTCTGTCATTCTAAGGAGTTTTGAGAAATCATTTGTTCAGTAATTTCCTCTTTCATTCTTTCTGGTCTCTTTGTGGAGTTGCTATTGGGTTCCCTGACAACAACAAAAAACAAAAAAGAAAACACTCTTTCTTTTCCTGTCCTCTTTGGTAAGCATTTCTGCCGACTTAGTAAGTCTTTAGGAGGGAGCATGCATAAGGGTGTATTTATTGTACCTCATTTAACCATGAGCCTGATAACTATGAAGGAGCTGAGCTTTCATCAAGAACTAATTTCTCCTTAAGAACTAGCTTGTAAAGGTTAGTGAGCTGACAGGCAGTAGATTTAAGAATATCCCTTTATTTAAATATAAACTCTTAGATTATCTCCTTTATTATATATATAAAAAAAATACTTGTAATTTCAACACTCAGTCAGCAAAGTCGTGAGCGTCAAGAGTTCAAGGTCATCTTCAGATACATAGAAAATCAAGGCTAGCCTGGGGATATGTAAGACCCTGCTTCAGAAAGACTGCTGAGCAATTCAGGTGACAAGAGCTCCTTGTAAATGAGGTCTGTGACAGACAGAAGGAAGTGTGAACATCTGAGAGACATTTAGGAACTGGGACTTGGAATCCATTGAATGTGGGGGAAGTGAGGAGGGGCTATGTCAGGAGGGAAAAGATAGAGAACTTAATTGAGGGAATTTTGAGTTTGTGAGGGATATCAAGTAGGGATTTCAACTGAGAAACAATGCTGAATACTGGCGTGTTTCCCAAGCCTTGCTTAGCCTGTGTTCTTATAGAACCACAACCACCAGCCATAACGGGGGTGGAGGATGGGGGGTGGGGGGGAGGCCCTCCTCAATTGACCACTAATTGAGAAAATGCCTTACAGTTGGATCTCATGGAGGCATTTCCTCAACTGAGGCTCATTCCTCTTTGATGACACTAGCTTGTGTCAAGTTGACACAAAAGCAGCTAATACACCTGTTATATTAGCACATGGGAGGTAGAGGCAAGAGGATTAGGAATTGAATCTGCCACATAGCAAGTTCAGAGCCAGCCCAAGCTCCATGAGACTCTTTCTCAAAAAGAAAAATGGGCATTTTTATGTGCAGAGGTTAATATGATTGAGGCAATACAATCATCTTTACTCAGACAACTCAAATTAAACAAATGCCGGCATCTGTGAAATCCAGACACTCATTTCGGGCCTTGTTTGAGACTGTTGAAGAGTGTTACTATTTTATAAAGATGATTTTAGTGAAACTAGCATTATGCTTATATATCTTATCATATATAAATAGAAACTTAATCAATATGTTGTGTTTATTCCACAAATGAACTAACAGGACTTACAGCTATGTTATAAATATTAATAGGCAAGATGTATTGTTTTTAGCTTTTAGTAAATGTCTCATGACCCTGAGAAGACAAGACAGAGAATTATAAATTAGATGTTGATTGTAGGAGGCACTGAGGACCTTGTGTTCACAGATAAACACTAGGGGAACCTAGAATGTTAAATGCATACAGTGTTGTTCCTTCAAAGACGAGATGCATAACCTGTTATCCGACCAGAATGCAAGGAGCAGATATGGTTAACTGTGTGGTGATTCTTGCAGTATCTGTGTGGTGGAGTGAACATCGGATCCTCTCACAGCCCCTATGTAAGCTTGTTTTCCTTAGTCAATCTATAGAGCCCATCTTTATGGAGCGTGTCACATGTACTTTACAAAGAATTTCAACGTAGTCATGTCCAATCATTATTTGGCTTACTTTGTTTACTCCTGTATTTATGCGTGCTTTGTTTTGCACACAGAAATAAGTTACTTATCATCAGGAATGTTTTCACCAAATCGTGCTGTGCTTAAAATGTGCCTAAATATTTCCTTCCCCCCTCTAAGTGGGGTCAAAACCTCCTCACTTGTGCATTTCTGCTTGTTACACTTCTTATGGTCTGTAGGTTGTATCCTAGGCCTTCTGTATTTTTTGTCCAATATCTACTTATCAGTGAGTAAATACCATGCATGTCATTTTGGGTCTGAGTTACCTCACTCAGGATGATATTTTCTAGTTCCATCCATCTGCCTGCAAGATTCATGATGTCCTCAGTTTTAGTAGCTGAATAGTATTCCATGTAAATGAACCACATTTCCTGTATCCATTCTTCGGTTGAGAGACATCTGGGTTATTTCCAGCTTCTGGCTATTACAAATAAGGTTTGTCCTTGTGGTATGGTGGGGCATTTTTGGGGTATAAGCCCAAAAGTGTTATAGTTGGGTCTTCAGGTAGAACTATTTCCAATTTTTCTGAGGAACCTCCAGATCGATTTTCCAGTGGTTGTACCAGTTTGCATCCCACCAGCAATGGAGGAGTGTTTCTCTTTTTCCACATCATGTGCTGTCACCTGAGGTTTTGATCTTGGCTATTCTTCTTTTTTTTTGGTTTTTCGAGACAGGGTGTCTTTGTGTAGTCTTGGCTGTCCTGGAACTCACTCTGTAGACCAGGCTGGCCTAGAACTCAGAAATCCGCCTGCCTCTGCCTCCCAAGTGCTGGGATTAAAGGCATGTGCCATCACTGCTCAGCGATCTTAGCTATTCTGATTGGTGTGAGATCATGGGAGGGAAAGGGAGGGAGGGACCTGAGTGGGGAAGGGAGGGGAGGGGAAAAGAGGAACAGGATCAGGTATGGTGGGAGGGGACAGAAGAGAAGCCAAGAGGGCCAAAAGAATAAATGGAAACAAGCAGCCTGAGGGAGCAGGAGGTGGGGGACCTAGGAGCTGAGACACTCTCAGGACTCACTGGAGTGACTTTAGCTAAAATGCCCAACATTGGGGAAAGGGCAAAGGGCACTCAAAGAGCCCACCTCTAGTAGATAGACAGGGTCTCAAGTGGAGGGACAGGATTACTAAGCCACAGTCAAAATTCCTGACCCAAAGCTGTTCCTGTCTAAAAGAACAGTGGGGACAAAAATAGAGAAGAGACTGAAGGAAAGGAGGTCCAATGACAGGCCCAACTTGGGATCCATCTCAAAGCCTGACACTATGACACTGTTACTGATGCTATGTTGTGCTTACAGACAGGAGCCTGGCACAGCTGTCTTCTGAGAGACCCAACCAGCAGCTGACTGAGACAGAAGTAGATACTTACACCCAACCATTGGACTGAAGTTGGGGACAACTATGGTTGAATTAGGGGAAGACTGAAGAAGTTGAAAGGGAGAGAGATCCCATAGGAAGATCAGCAGTCTCAACTAACCCAGATCTCAGGGAGCTCCCAGAGACTGAGCCACCAACTAGGAGCATAAAGGGCAGGTCTGAGGCCTCTGGCACATATATAGAAGATGTCTGCCTGGTCTGGCCTCAGTGGGAGAGGATGCGCCTAATCCTCAGAGCCATGAGACCCCAGGGAAGGGGGGTTGGGGTTCTGGTGGTCGTGGGAGAGGAGCACCCTCTAGGAGGCAAGGGACAGAGGAATGGGATGAGGAACTGTGGGAGGGGCAACGACTGGAATGGAAATAAATAATTTAAAATTTAAAAAGTGTGCCTAAATAAACTGCTTGGGTCAGATTGTTGAACTTTGAACCAATACTGACTACTTAGTCGTGTTGAACCAAACTATCTTCTTGCCTCCCATGGATTGTTACTCTGCTGACTGTGGAGGTCACAGACACCCACACAGTCAAGGAAATAAATCTTCAAAAGGAATAGAAAAAGTACAATCTATCTCCCTTTCTTTCACACCCCGGCATTCAAACAGCGAAATACAGACCCTTTCAGCACCTGAGTTCTTTGTCAGCTTTTCCCCAAAGCCTCTCTGGCTGTTTCACCTCTGCTTCGTGCTCTGCATTTCACAACAGCTTCCTAATGGTTGCCCCAGTTTCTGCCCCTCCCCCTCTTCTGTATCCTTACAGAGACAAGAATAATACTAATAAAACATGCTGAATCTTATCCTTTTAGGGATCTGGGCCCAGAGTCTTTCGAGAACTTATAGCTAGTGTGTTATCAGGAGCTGTTGCTTCTCAAGGTCTGAATGAGAGATGGTCTGACTCCAGGCTCACAGCGCTGCTGGCAGGCCCTGGGCCTCTGCTGACTGAAGGCTGGAGACATCAGTTATCTATCATGAGGTCTAGCTTAGAGTACCATGGTAGCCAGAGTGCATCTGGCTATCTCTTCACAGTGTGTGTGTGTGTGTGTGTGTGTGTGTGTGTATACCTGTTGCCTTTGGATTTGGATTCTTTATATTTCAGTCGAGAGTTTGTTACTATTAGAAATATTATGGGTGATTTGTTTTCTTTCCCCTGGTGCTGGGGACTAAACACAGGACCGGGCTATGACTATGCTCAGAATAGTATGCTCTTCTGGTGCCATTCCTCAAGGGGAATGAAGAATGGAGGGGCCTGCTGCTCAGAGATCTATATCTATATCTATAGTGTTATAGGTCATAGCATTACGCATTCCCCCATTAACTCTTCCAAACTAGTATTTTATTGAAAAAGGTTTAGTTTTGGACATTTCTTAGTTGTAGCTACCTGCTCTCTCAAGACATGCTTGCCAAGTCTCTTAGGGCTGAAGAGAAATACTGTTGGGAAATAACAGGCTCTCACCTCTGGCTCACGAGAGAAGAGGTTGGGTGACTTTCCTGAGTTGACTGGAACCATCCAGAGGTGGAATGTTCCTGTTCTGAAGCTAGACATGTCGGAGGAGGCTTAAAACAGTGAGGTCGTCAGCCTCAGCACCAAGAGTGTATTTACCTTATGAACAATTTCCCATTGATTGCATTGTACGTGATGATATGTCTAAAACATACTTGGTTATTGCACACAGTTTCACCTGTTGCTTTTAGTTTTCCTAAGATGCGAATGCTAGAAAATTTAACGTCACAAAATAAATAAAAACAAGAACAACACTCAACTGGACAACGACAGGAAGCAGTTCTGTTTTCAATGGAGTCCCCTTTCCCTATGATCTCTTTTAGATTCATCCAGAAGCCTTTGTGGTGAGAGATGAAGAAAAGGCGTTGTGGTGGCAGAATCTCAGAAAGCATCAGAAAACACTGTGACCGAAAGCCTTGTGTGGTATAGCTGGAGAGATGGAATGATGGTTTTTTGCAGAAGACCCGGGTTTGGTTTGTCCCATGGAGATCTGGGCTCCAATTCATTATGTAGCTCAAGATGACTTTGAACTCCTGTTCTTCCTGCTTCCACTTCCCAAATGCTGGAATTATAAGTGTGTCACCAAGTGTCTTTGTCAGGGCTTCTATTCCTGCACAAACATCATGACCAAGAAGCAAGCTGGGGAGGAAAAAGTTTATTCAGCTTACACTTCCACATTGCTGTTCATCACCAAAGGAAGTCAGGACTGGAACTCAAGCAGGTCAGGAAGCAGGAGCTGATGCAGAGGCCATGGAAGGATGTTACTTACTGGCTTGCTTCCTCTGGCTTGCTCAGCTTGCTTTCTTATAGAACCCAAGACTACCAGCCCATGGATGGCACCACCCACAATGGGACCTCCCACCACTGATCATAATTGAGAAAATGCCTTACAGCTGGGTCTCATGGAGGCATTTTCTCAACTGAAGCTCCTTTCTCTGTGATAACTCCAGCCTGTGTCAAGTTGACACACAACTAGCCAGTACACCAAGCTTGACAGAGTTTTGTTGTGTTTTCTCTGGAACCAAACTAAAGTAATGATCTAAATTTTCTTGGTATTAAAATTTAGTTTTGGAACTTCACTATTTATGGTGAGTTAGGATTGGGAAGAGAGTTAATGGGGCATTCCTTACCAGGGAACATCTAGGTTAAGATGTGAACAGCAAAATTATGACCGTATGTACACTGGTGTATGCCTGCAGACACTGCTCTCTGCAGACTAAGGCAATAAGAATGCCTGGGCACAGGAGTCTGAGCCATCCTGTGCACCATGGCAAGATCCAATCTCTATTAACAATTATAATTGCTATTACTTTATGAAAGTAATGTGTCACAATTATCTTCTCAATTAAAGTTTAGAGCTCTTACTGGTAAAGTATTCATTAATTTAAAAAGTCACAAGCGGAGTTAAATTTTAGGATTCTGGGCAAGTTTTGGAAAACTTGAGGCCAAGCTCCAGATTGATTTAATTGAGCAGAGAAAGATCCCCAGTTGACCATAACAGGAAGCCAGTTCAACCCACTCTCTGGAAGTCAACAGAAGTAAACACCAGGCAGCAGAGGAAGCCATTTCAGGAATGCATTCCACAGTGAAGGGAAGCTTAAAAAGGGGGACCCTAATAAAGTCCATCTGTCAGTGGCAGAAGCACCTTTGAGAGGGAAGGAGGGATTGTGTGACTCTAGAGCTGCCCAGTATGGGTGTGGCGGAAGCCATGACTGCTGGGTTGTAGGCATCTGGAGTACAACTTCTGTAGATGAGCCCCTGCCTCAACTGTGATTCTAAGAGACCCATGACAGCATTCGTCTCCGTTGTAACACGTTCTGGCAACACTAGTGTGGGCATTAATGTCTTAGCATCACTGTCCTAGACATTTTGTAAGCCTGGCAAGAAGATTAACTCCCAGTTTGAAAATTACTTTTTATCTTTCAGCGATGTCAGTGGTATGAATGCATCTCGGCATAAAGATTTCCCTCTCTGCGTTTTGAAAACAGAATTTGTAGTTTCTTTTGATAGGCAAGATAATTTACACAGAGGAGGAAAATGGGAGGGAGGGAGGGAGGGAGGGAGAGAGAGAGAGAGAGAGAGAGAGAGAGAGAGAGAGAACCCAATCATATCGCACCTGTAATCTCTGCTCGTGAGACGAGGCAAGAGGGTTGCTACCAGTACCTATGCTACAGTTAGACCCTGCCTTAAAAATCCAAGGAAATGGGAACTGGTGAGAAGGCTCAGTGGTTAAGAGTGCTCCCTGTCCTGCAGAACACCAGAGTTCTGTTCCCTACACTCACTTGGCAGGTCACAACTGCCTGTAACTCCAGTTTCAGGGGATCCAAAGCTGTCTTCTGACCTCTGAGGGTGACAGGCACAGGCATAGTGCCATTAGATACATTCGGACAAACACTCATACACGTACAGTAAAAATAAACCTCTTAGCCTGTCAGTAGTGGTGCATGCCTTTAATCCCAGCGTTGAGGAAAGGGTTTGCCTTTCATGCCGGAGTCACAGACCAGCATGAAGTGAAGCAGGAATTCAAGGCAGGAAGCTGGGAGCAGGAACTAAAGCAGAAGCCATGAAGAAAACGTGCTCCCCAAGGCTTGCTCAGCCTGCTTTCTTATAGACACAGGATGACATACTCTGGAGGACACTGCCTCCAGCTGCCTGAGCCCTCCCACCAATCATCAATCAAGAAAAAGTGCCACAGTCTTGCCCACAGGCCAATCTGATGGAGGCGTCATTTCGGTTTAGGTTTCCTCTTCCCGGATGACTCTACCGTGTGTCAGGCCGACAGAAGAAACTGACCGGCACAAACTGATGTTGTAATAAACCTGTCCTATGCTGCTTTTATTTCCTCTGTTTTCTCATAGAAAGAAATGACTTAATATCTAAGCCTGAGTTCAGAGCAGAGTTGGTTTCAGCCAGGGATGCAGTTCATTGGACAACACATTTGTGTCACTCACAAGGCCTCCTGCAGAGAGAAAGTCACAGGGGCAGGGGTGAAGAGGTGAGGTAGAAGAATCTTTTGAGCTGACCACAATGCCACATGCCTATAATCCGGTATCTGGGAGGCAGAGGGTCAGGAGTTCAAGGTTATCTCTAGCTTCATAGGAAGTTTGAGGTTGGTCAGAGCTATATGAGACCCCTGCCTAAATGGAGAGAGAAAGAGAGAGAGAGAGAGAGAGAGAGAGAGAGAGAGAGAGAGAGAGAGAGAGAGAGTTGAGTGTTAAGATTTTTGATAAATGTCACTGCTTTTCTGAAAGACGGTTCCAGGATCAACACTATTTTATTTCTAGACCACATTATTCCCCGTCATTTGTTAGTCTCTGAAAATTCAAGCAACCGTTTAATATCATTTGTGAAACTGGTCTGTTTTCTCTAGTTTTTCTTGACAATTTTTACTTCTTTTTAAGCCAATTGCTTACCTAACCTATGGTGGTTTGAATAGGAATGGCCCCCATAGACTCATGTGTTTGAATGCTTGGCCCATAGGGAGTGGCACTATTAGGAGGTGTGGGTTTGTTGGAGGAAGTGTGTCACTGTGTGGGGTAGACTTGGAGGTCTTGGAAGCTCAAGTCTGCTCTCTCCCTGCTGCCTACAGATCAAGATGTAGACCTTTCGGGTCCTTCTCCAGAACCACATCTACCTGCTTGCTGCCACGTCTCCGTCCTTTATAAGAGTTGCCAAGGTCATGGTGTTTCTTCACAGCAATAGAAACCCTAAGGCGTATCCATCCACACATTTTTGTATTTATTGTTTTAAAGACAGCATCTCACCATTTAGCCCTAGTGGCCTAGAATATACTATCTATCTTCACTGACTCTGACTTCGTTACGATGCTTCTGCCTCGGCCTCCTGGGCCCTGGATTACAGGTGTGGGCCATTGTGTTTACATATGTTCTTTCATATTTTATTACACTTTATTTATTTATTTGTATGCATATGTGGCAGCACCTGTGCTATGTATGGTGCACCTGTAGAGGTCAGAGGTAACTTTCTGAAGTCAGGTCTTTCCTTTCAACATATGGGTCCCCAGGAATCAAATTCAGGTCATAAAGCTTCATGGCAGAAATCTTTACCCATTCAACCTATACTTTTCTTGTGTTAATTGTTATTCGCTGGTTGATAGTAAAATGTTAGTCATTTCCTTTTATTTCTAACACTTCTTTTCCTAATTAGTCACAATGAATGTGGACATAATTGTAAAATAGCTAATACGTACAGTTGATACCATTTTGGTGATTCAACTATATAAGGTCATATGAATTTTAAATGAACTGCCCAGTATGGTGGTATATACCTGTGTAATTCTGGCCCTTGAGAAAGAGGCAGGAGGATTGCCACATGTTCAAGGGCAACCTAGTCTATATAATGAGTTCAAGGTCAGTAAATAAAATCGGATCCACATTTCAATAGCCTACGGTGCCCAGTTTCTATTCCACTGGACAGTGAGGGTAGAGGTCATGGCCGTCATTTCCGACTTAGGTGACGGTCCTTTTGGACAGATCTGCTACTTTACACCCACAGTCAGCAGCCAGAAATAGTGCTGAATGGTCAGGTTACATGTCACCGAGTCTGTGAAATTCCTAGGTGCTCCTTCCTGTGTTTTGTTTTACTGTGTATTTTGAAGAGAAGAGAATAATGATATTAATGTCTGGAAAAGCTGAAAGGTGAGTTTAAGACAAACAGGTGACTTACTTCTTAAAAAGTAGTTGTTACAACTCAGAAAAAAATTAGTTTTTTTTTTTTTGTGTGTGGATAGGTTTATTATTATGTAGTACAAACTAGCCTCTAACCCCTAATCCTCCTGACTGGAACTCCCAAGTCTGGAGTTACAGGCATGTGCCACCATGCCTGGCCCATTTGAGAGCAACTTTTTCAGTGATGGAGTTTGGTTGTCTATGCATGGGGTAAGATGGAGTCGTGTTTGCCAGTGTGGGGTGTGTGTTTTTACTGGCTCTGTGCTTGCTTTCTCAGAATGCATGCTTTCTGTTTCCTTCCCTCCTTCCCTCCAGTATCTTCTTTCTCTTTGAAGCAAGGTTCACATCCCAACTACTTAAAGGCTGCCTTTAACATCACTGTAGGGAAACAGAAAATCATGACTGAGTCCTAGAAAGTAGGACAATGACATTCCTTCCAAACCTGTCCCCATATACTATCTGCAGTTGACAGGTACCATTTTTGATGTGGCTTCCTTCCTACCCACTTTCTTCTGTGCCCTGCTGAGTTACAACCATGATTCAACCTCGAAACTACAAAGCAAGGAATCCAGGTCCCTGTGTGTGTGTAGAGCCCCCCCCCCCCCGACTGTATTCTGAGGGCATTCCACAAGCCTGGGATAAATGGGCTTGATGACCTTTGTGTCATGGCAGGGAGAGCAGCAGCTGCTCAGGGAAGGTGCTGAGTCCTTTCAGAGACTGCCTGACTGTGCCACACAAAGAAATTCCAGGCTGAGTCAGTAGGAAGCAAAGTTACAGTTCCTGAGGAAACACTTTTAATGTAGATTTAATCACTGGCATTAAAGGAGAGAGTGCATAAGGAAAAAGGCACCCAGTGAGAGTGCGGTGGGTGGGGCTTCTCAGGAGCCACACACTTGTGCCTTGTCAGTTGCCAGAGTCTGATTTTGGAGGCTTCTGACACTATGTTGTTTAAGGTGTTTTTAGGGAATGAATTCCAATTCTGGTTTTTGAGGCAAAGTCTTTCCTTACCATGGCCCAAACTGGTTGCACAGATCCTTCCACCTAGTGTCTTCAGTCCTCATATGGCAGGTATGAGCCATCATGCTGAGTTTAGGGATATTTTTCTTTTCTCTTTCTCTCCTCCCTCTCTCTTATCCTTCATTCTCTTGTTTCTTCATTCCTTTGTTCCTTCCTTCCTCCTTCCCTCCATTTCCTCCTTTCCCCCAAGGTGCACTACTTGACAGAAATACAAGGTGATAAACTAAAGCTATATTAGTGGACGAAATCTTTACTATACTAGGCCATAGGCATTTAAGACCTACTCTTGATTACAAACAAAGGTCATCATCTTGTAAGTCTCAGAAAGTTGCAGGTTTAGTTGGAAAAGGAACAAGGTTTAATGTAGAAGGCATGCATGCTTCAGCGTTAAGCATGGCTTATTGCACCTTAACATTTGTATTTTAGATATTTTCATATAAAAGAATATTGAAAATGAGAGAGATGGCTCAGCATGTATAGGCTCTTTTTGCCTAGACTGAAGACCTGAGATCATTCTGTGAAACTCATATGGTAGGGGAGAACTGACTCCAAAAAGTTGTCTTCTGATATCCACACAGATGCTGTGGTACATGCTGGTCATTAGGAAAACCAGACACATACATAACGTAAAAATTAAAGATCATTTGTCCAGAGATGATGGCATATGCCTGTATTCTCGACATCCGGGAAACTGAAGTGCGAGACCCTCCTGTTAACCACGTGATCTGCTACTTAGCCATATCCCCAACCCAGATTATTTGACTAATAAAAATTAGAAATTACACACTAGAGACAACTATATCACTGGTGGCATCACCACCGTATTCTGTTTTACAGTTGCCAGAGAGGCAGGGTTGTGGTCTATGGAACTTGCAAAAAAAGAATTATAGAATTTACCTCAAAGATAAGAGAGCATCAGGCAGTACAGAAGATTCTAGGCTTGTGGATGGGTGAGACTCTCTGGACAAAATGTTTAATATATATTAATATATTAATATATATTATATATAATGTATATATTAATACATACACACATATAATAGGTTTAAAATCATTGAATTGAGTGTGGTGAGCATCCCAACAATTCAGAAATGGGGACAGATGGAAAAGGTTTACCTTTGGCTGTTTATAGAATTCAAAGCCAACTTTATGTGAGCCTGCCTCAAAAACAAACAAATGAACAAACAAACAAACAAAACCAATAAATAAATACAGTTGGCTTCATTTCTGTAGATCTCTCTGATTTTCCTATAAAGACTCTCAGGTTGAATCCCAGGTAGGATGGCACGTTCTCCCTGGGGTACCTTCAAATGCATTTGAATAGACATCACTTGGTTCTGATACTAACCTTTGAGCATATGAGTCCTTGGTTTACCTTTTTATGCACCATTAACTCACTCTGTCTCCTAGAGATATAGAGACCTTCTTCATGTTGCTGCAAGATGGGAAAGTCTAAGTCACCCAAGAACTTCTAAAGAGTGTTACCATAAAAGCAAGCCTTCAATCTAGCACTTGGAAGGCAGAGACAGGAGACTATCTATGAACCCAAGAACAGCCTGGTCTCCATATATAGTTCTAGGCCAGCCTGGATTACACAGTAAGACCCTGTCTACACTAAAGAAGTATACAAATAACAGACAAACTAGTAAATCCTTGGCAACTAAAAGAGCAAACATAGCTCATGTCCTGAATGCTTTAGAACATGGATCCTTCTGTCTCCCTTGTCCACAGTGGCTTTGCAATGCCTGGTGAAACTTTCTTTTAAATGTTTAAAAAAATCACATTTTAAAAAATTTATTTATTTATTTATTTATTTGTGTTGTGTGTGTGTGTGTGTGTGTGTGTGTGTGTGTGTAGATGTGAGTATAGAGGTCAAAGAGCAACTTGGTTCTCTTCTTGTTGGTTCTCTTCTTCCAACATGAGGTTACCTAGGGCTCAAACTCAGGTAAGGAGGCTTGGTAGCAAGTGTCTTTTTTATGCTTGAAGTCCTCATGCTGGCCCTTTTGTGGACCTTCTGATGGCAGCTGCTTTGCGTAGTGGTTGACGCTGAGCTGCCGACAAGCCTTCAAGTGGGGTGCTTTGTAAATTCTCCAAGAATCTGCATGAGACCTCTGCTTGGAGGATACTCTGCTTGTTTCCTCTACTGCTTCTCTCCAGCTAAACTCCATCTAAGCCAACAGGCGCTCTGCAGTAGTGGGAGGAAGGAGAGCCTCTGCCTCACAGAGGTCTATGAGATCAGCTTAGATCTGCTAAGCAGCTGCCCCTGAAGGTGTTAAAGCCTCCACCAGCTAATCTGTGCTTAAAACAGGCTTGTTTTCATGTCCCTACATTTCAATTTATACTCTATTAAGTTTCTATGGTATTCTATGGCATTCTATGATATTCTATGGCATTCTATGATATTCTATGGTATTCTATTCTATGGTATTCTATTCTATGGTATTCTATTCTATGGTATTCTATTCTATGGTATTCTATTCTATGGTATTCTATTCTATGGTATTCTATTCTATGGTATTCTATTCTATGGTATTCTATTCTATTCTATTTCTCCTTTTCTATGACAAAATGTCCTTTCTAAGAGAAAGAAATAGCTGGGATTGTTGTCGTTGAAAGCAAAAATAAGGTCTGGGAGAAGTGGATCAATAGTGGGAGAGTACACGAACGTATTGCTCTTGTAGATCTGAGTTCTGTTCCCAGTACCACCAGGCCACTAACAACCACCTGAAACTCCAGCTCCAGGGGATCCAACATCCTCTTCTGGACTCCAAGGATACCTGCACATATCTCCCACCCACCCACCCCACACCCCACACAACCCCCCCACAAACATGAGCGTACACACACACAACACACACACACACACTTTTTTAAATGATAAAAACGTCTAACAAATGGGAATAAAGTGTAAGCATAAACATTTACTAAAATGCCTTTCATATGTAGGATACTTTCCTAACCACTTTGTCAGTATTGTAGCTCAGTGTGGTGGACCATACGCATAACCTCAGTATTTGAGAGGTGGAGTTGAAGGATCAGGAGTTCACGATCATTCTCAGCTACACAGTCTGAGCCAGCCCACTGTATGAGACACTGTCTCAATACCTGCTCTCCTAAATACATTATCATCTTCTATAATTTATAAATGTCCTTTACTTGGAGAGCAGGTATAGAGAGTTATCTAAATGCTCAGGGTCACAAAGTCATTGGCAAATGGCCAAATGGCTTCTTTGTTGTTTGCTTTGAATCAGGATCTCACCATGTAACCCAGGCCTCCTTGATTCTCTCTCTCTCTCTCTTCATTTATTTATCTTCTAAGACAGGGATTCACTATGCAACCCTGACTGGCCTGGAACTCCTATGTAGACCAGGTTAGCTTCAAACTTACAGAAACTGCCTGCCTCTGGACCCTGAATGGTGGGATTAAAGGTATGAGCCACCATGCCCAGCACTGTTTTTTGTTGTTTCTGTTTTGTCTTAAAACACAGGGCCTTACTATATGGTCCTGACTAGTCTAGAAGTCATTATGTAGTTGAGGCTGGCCTCAAGCTTGCAGTAAGTCTGGTTCCATTTCTGGCTTTTAATGTTGACTTAATTGTTTGAGGTTCTAATCTTTTCTATCAGTTTTTTGTTGCTTAAATGAAGCAATAAAACAGTTGAAGTAATTGAAAGCTTATGCATAGTTAGACTACATACAGACTCATCTACGACAGGCCTTCACTTTGGTTTTGTTTTCTTTTGTTTTGAGACAGGGTCACAGGATGACTTTCAAGTCAACTCATTACATAGCTGGGGATGACCTTGAATGATGCTTCTCCTGAATCCACCTACTGAGTTCTAGGATCACAGGTGTACCAGTTTTATGAAACGCTGGGGACTGAACCCAGGGCTTCTTACATGTTAGGCAACTATTCTACCAATTGAGCTACATCCCCAGCCTGAGCCATTGACCTTTGGCTTTCAAGAGATAGTACTTGGGTACAAAATGTGGCATGACTCTCTGGTCCATTAGGATTGAAACAGAACTCTTCGTTCAGTGCCAGAGTGTGATGGATTGGGGCCCTATTATTTCTGAAGCCTTTCCTCTCCTTGTCCTTTTCTGTTATAGCTGGAAACAGATTTAAAGTGGGAGGAGTCAAGACAACCAGATAGCAAGAGGGTGAGAATGAACTATCGCTTGTTTGGTTGATTCGGAGACATTCCAGTTTCTCTCTCTCTTTCTTTCTTTCTTTCTTTCTTTCTTTCTTTCTTTCTTTCTTTCTTTCTTTCTTTCTTTCTTTCTTCCTTCCTTCCTTCCTTCCTTCCTTCTCTTCTTTCTTTCTTTCTTTCTTTCTTTTTTTTTGGTTTTTCAAGACAGGGTTTCTCTGTGTATCTCTGTCCTGGAACTCACTCTGTAGACCAGGCTGGCCTCGAAGACATCCCAGTTTTTATTGCTGTCCTTTGACCTTGTCAATTTCCTCTAGGCTCCTGTAAGACCATGGTGGCTAAGACTCTGCTTGCATTTGAATTTTCCCAGGCTTCTCATTTATCTGTTCTGATGCTTCGATCCTTAAGACCTGTCTGCCAATGCCTTGAAAAGTAAATCTTTGGTAGCTGACTTATACAAATGATCTAATGAGTCTACCTTGTAGATTCTTAGTTCAGAGTTCAATTCATTGCTAGGAAGTATGACACAGCATGTTTTATTCTCCATGAGACTTTGGTATCCAAGAATGTTCTTTTACTTTCTCTGGCAGTGCTGGAGATGGAATACAAGACCTCGTGCCTGTTAGATAATCCCTCTTCCATTGAACTAGCCTCATTCTTTCTATACAAACTCCTGAGCCAAAGAAAGCAGAGAAAGTTCTCCTGCTCTTTCTCTGCCCTAAACTCATTCTGTTCTCTCCAGGCTGCAGAGAACACACTTTCCTGTGCCAGCTGAGGCTTAAGAACACAGTACAGTCTTTCACATGAAGGCATCACGCCGAAAGTGGTTATGTGAAAGTTGTGTGGCATGAGAAAGCAGTCGCTTTTAATCAGAGGCAGACTCACAGGAAGGTAAATAAATCAAGTTTAAACTTTACTGACATTCAACTCTCACAAGTAAAGGGCCTTTGCAAGCACCCTCAAAATAAGGTATTTTGGTTCCAGTTGGCTGGGATCGTTTTCGTTTTTTGACTTCTTTCCAGTGTTAATTGTTCTTGCATCAACTGCCAGTGAAAGGCTGCATGTGGGAAGCTGGGCTGAGAATAAGTTTAATTTGAGTTTATCAGACACATTCATTTCCTTACTTTCTTTATCCATGAGACACCACTGCAACTCTAGTTGGTGGGCATGGCCACATCCCCTCAGTGTCACCATGGCAACTCATGATTTATACTTGACTGTACTTTTGCCCATAGCTGTCTCATTGTTGGCATGTGTTCTAGAAAATTCAGATGGCCCAGTGTTGGACGTAGCCATAGCGTCAGAAATGTGGCCAAGCTGTAGACTGTTATTTTGTACTCTGCATCAGAAATACTGGGGTTAAGGTGTCACAGCAGGGGGAGAACCTAACGACCTGAGCTTGAACTCCAAGACCAAAAGCATTGACTCCCTCAAGGTGTTCTTTGAGGCCCACAGTCTCACCAAGATCTGAGCATGCGCCACAACTACCACAGAGTAATAATGAAAGAAGTATGTGGGTGGGTGGAGGGGAGGAAGACATTTGACATGCGCTTTAGATACAGCTAGAAGTATCCTAAATGTTGGTGGAAATATGTTTAAGAAAATGAATGTGAATCTTCCTAACATTGCCTACAGCCCTACAGTGTTCTATGAAACTAACTCTAATGAGTTATGTATATGTGGATGTATGACCATGTGTGAGTGCATGCCACACGTGTTTGCTTGCCAGGGAAGTCAGAGGAGGGCTTTAGATCCTCTGGAGTTAGAGTTATAGGTGGTTGTCAGCTACCTGACATGGGCATTGGAAACTGAATTGTGGTCCTCTGGAAGACTGGTGTGTGCTTTCAACCGCTGAGCTCATAAACTCCCTCCAAGGCTGAGGATGACCTTAAAGCTCTGATGAGCCTCCTGAATGTTGGAATTGTACGTGTGCAACATGACACCAAATCTGACTTTGCTCTGTTTGCATGGTTTGTAACCACATCCCTGATGACTTGGGACAAAGAGGATCTGGTGTGCTAGCCACCGCTGTGGCTCTCCTTTGCAGGAAGTTCTGAAGTATCGTGAAACGGAAAAAAAGTTGAATTATATAATTGTAAGATGTATATTTTTAAATCTTTGTATTTGGTGTGTGTGTGTCCTTGAAGGCTGCAGCGTTTGTGTGGAGGTCAGAGAACAGCTTGCAGGAGGTAATTCCCTGCTTCTATTGTGTGGGTTCCCGGGACTGAGCTTGGTGATTAGTCTTAGCCACCCATGCCTTTACTCAAGGAGCCATCTTGCTAGCCTGGGGCGCTATGCTTGGGATGTAAAGTGGATAAAAATAAAGAAATAAATTAGGGAAAGAAAAAATTATCATTGTATAATGGCAAAAAAAAAAAAAAAAAAAGTCTCCCTGTACCTTATTTTTCATCAACTTATTTTAGCAGCAGTGTTTGCGTTGCTGAAGAAGAAAACGAGGCTCCATTTTGTTGATGAGATAGTGGTCTCCTGTAGGCAAGGCTGCCCTTGAACTTCTCCTCCCTCTGCCTCCACTTCCCAATAGCTGGGATGACAACATGAAATATGCCATGTGCCATACAGGTGACAACGTGACACCTGTAAATAGGGACTCCTTGTTGCCTTCCTTTCAGGTAATTATGCAGAATCAGGAGGTTCCTTTAAATCTGCCGGTTCCTCACCATGTCCAATGAGATGCCAAACCATATACCAGTTAAAGGGTGCAGGCCACAGTATTAATTATTTACTCTGGACTACAATAAGAAAATCGTGTTACTTTATCTGTTAAGGAAACTGAGGTACAAGAAGACCCAGCTGATTCACCCAGAGACTGGTGCTAAGCCTGTCTATTGAATTGTAGTTGTCTACTGAACACTCAGTTGTTGTTCCCTCAATAAACAATTCCTTCAAAACCAGAAAGAAGAAAGATTTCCCTTGGATATACTCAGATATTGATGTTTCCTTGGCAACAAAGGCTAAATTAAAACCAAGTAGTGACTGGATGCGTTCAGTTTTGTTCAAGAAGAATTGTGGGCTGTGCAGTGCTGTCCTAAAAGGCCCTTCTCATCCTTTGTGGATTCAAAAAAGAGGTTTTATTCTTAGGTGCTGTTGTGTACCGTGTATTGTAGAAAACCCTGCCTTTTAGGCAGAAAAAATGGGAGCTTTTCCCCTTTCCCTCTGCTCTGGCCTCTGGTGCTTGCTCACAGTATACCAGACCACTGCTGGTGCTTAACACTCAGACCACTGAGATCTAACTAATGCCTGTCTGAATTGGAGTCCACAGCTACAACTCCATTGCAATTAAATGCAGACCAGCAAGGGCATACTGAGCATTGTCAATAGGAAAGCAGCCTTTTCCTAGAGCCTTCATGCTCTTCGGTTCTGTCTAACCACCACACTGCTGTATTCTTGCACAGTATGCTTCCTAGCTTGGTTGTCTGGGTGTTGAAACAAGGTCTCCCTCTGTAGCTCACTCTGCCCTTGAACTTGTGAAAATCCTCTTACTTCAGTCTTCAGGTTACTGGGACTGCAGAGGCAATCCTCTATACCCGGTTTACAGGTTTCTCTTTCTCTAAAAGGAGCACTGTGGCCAGTGAGGTAGTTCAGTAGTAGGTAGAGGAGCTTGTACACAGGCCTGGGGGCCCGAGTTCCATTCCACAAGGTGGATGAAGAGAACCAATTCCTGAGAGGTGTCTTCTGACCCTTCTCTGGCTGACAGTGGTATGTGTGTACCTACACCACACACACACACACACACACACCACACACACACCACGCCACCCACATGGGGGTGAATTACAAAGATAAAACAGTAGGGCTGGGGGTATAACAACTGATAGAGTTAGCTTGCAAGAAGACCTGGGTTCTACCACAGCACCACATAGATAATTACGGTTCATACTGTAACCCAGCACTCAAGGGGGAGATTACGCCCACTTTTTTTTTTTTGGGGGGGGGGAAACTATAACACAGAACTTACAACCACAGGAATATTGCTCATGACAGCTTTGCTAATCAAGATGTTTTTAGAAACTCAGATCATCTAGGAGCTGGTTGGTGAGCAGTATGAAATGCCAATCCCCACCTTAGAGCTACTTCACCACCGTCGGCATCAAGAACCCTAGGAGGAGTCTGGCAGTGGTGGCACACGCCTTTAATCCCAGCACTTGGGAGGCAGAGGCAGGAAGGTTTCTGAGTTCAAGGCCAGCCTGGTCTACAGAGTGAGTTCCAGAACAGCCCGGGCTATACAGAGAAACCCTGTCTCGAAAAAAACCAAAAAAAAAAAAAAAAAAAAAAAAAAAAAAAAAAAAAAAAAGAACCCTAGGCCGTTGGTACAATGAGATTGGAGACTCGCCATTCTACACGGCAAGAATTGCTAAGAGAAGAAACCACACCATATATAGTTTTATAGGTTTCATTTGCTGTTCTGGAATCAGACATTAGTATCGCCCTGAAATGGCCTGAATGTTCTGCCCTACCACATAGGCTACATTTCTACAGCTAGAGAAAAGGAAGTAGACTAAAGGGAAGAATGGATGGACTTATTTTCAGTTTTTGAAAGACTTATTATGACATATGGCTTCCTTAATGCTAAATCATGTGGACACTTGCTCTGGCTCTTTATTTATTTGTGTGTGTACATGTGCACATGTGGTTTCTTCTCTTATGGTGTATGTGTGTGTGTGTAAGTGTATGTGTGAGAGAGAGGGATGGAAGGGTAGAGGGGGTCGGAAGACAGCTCTTAGGAATCAGTTCTCTCCTTCTACCATTCCACGTGGGTGCAGGTGTCTGAGGAAGCCAGAGGGATTTGGTCTTCTGGAACTGGAGTAACAGGTGGCTAATTGTTAGCTGCCCACTGTGGGTGCTGAAGAATCAAGCTCAGGTCTTCTGGAAGTGCCCTTAACTGCTGAGCTGTATCTCTATTCCAGATTTTATGATTTTGACATTAATCCTCAAAGTCTCAACTTTATATAAATACATAGTGCAAAATGGTAAAAGCACATTCAGGGTCATTCTGTTCTAATCCCAACCCCAAAGTCATGTCCAGATTTTGTTTTGTTTTATGAACCTACGTCAACAAATCAAATAGAAAAATTTAAAAGGAAACATTCTAACACAATTCAGCCTCAAAGATTTATTAATTTGACACTTGTGTGCCTAAAAATGGTAAGAATGATAGTAAGAAAAATTTAAATCTTTATTTACTGGCTAGTGACAAGGTTCAGCAGGTAAAGGCATCTGCTGCTAAGTTTGAGGACCCAAGTTCAATTCCTGGGACCCACATGGTATGGTAGAAGGAGAGAACTAATTCCTAAAAGCTATCTTCTGATCCCCTCTACCCTTCCATCTCTCTCTCTCTCTCTCTCTCTCTCTCTCTCTCTCTCTCTCTCTCTCTCTCACACACACACACACACACACACACAACACACACACATATCTTAGCACATGTGCACATGCACACATGCACTAATACATACAAGTAAATGAATATGAAGACCGAAGTTGGGGCTGGAGAGATGTCTTGGTGAGTAAAGTGCTGTGTAGTCAAGACGACCTGAGTTTGAGTCCCAGACCCCACATAAAAGCTGGGCACGCTGGCATAACTTCTAACCCCAGTGTTGGGATGCAGAGACAGGGAGACTTGAGATGCTCTGGATAGCCGGCATAGCTGAAGTAGTGCTATGCTCCAGATTTAGTGAGTGATCCTGTCTCAAAAAAAAAAAAGTGAACTGTAATAAAGGAAGACACTTCGCATTGACCTCCAGCTTCTATAGATGCAGACACTGGTAAGTGTAATCACATGCACACACACATGTATGCACACTCAGAATCTACACCCCCCCACACACACCTACTTGTTTCCAGTTATTTTTGAGTCACCCATCAGTTGTTTGATTTTAGGCATATTCTCTAGGTCTGTTACTTCTGCAAAACAAGAAAGCCAGAGTGCCACTGTGCTGTGATGCACAGGTGATGTCTTCTTAGCACAGTATCTGAAAATGACGATAACTGTATCTCTTTTTCCAAATCAAATTCAGTACCCTCTCTCACATTCACAGGGCATCACCCTAGGGCTGTGAGTTGAGCCCCCCAAGCCCCGTTCTTGTCATTCTTGAGAACTCCTTTTGCCTCCTCGGCTCCCCTGGCTGACGGGAGCAGCTGTAGTTGTGTTCATTGCTGAAGATGCCTCTGGGATTCAATACTGTCTAGGTTTTCTGACTCATCAGTGGGCAAGGATGACAAGGGAGGTGAGAAAGCCGTCTGTTACCCAGGGAACACCACGCAGTGCAGCTTCCTGCTGGCTTCCCTTCTGCTTTTGGTTCCTTCCCTTTTTTTTTCTTGGTCTTGTCACTTCTGTTTTCCATATCTCCTAACCCCTAGAACACATTATAGCGACATAAATTAATTTATTCCCTAGGGACTCCTATAAATGTTTGTTTTCTTTGGGAGTCTTTAAAAGGATCCCTGACTTCTAACTATTGTCGAGTTTCAGGTTTCTGAAACATAACATGCACAAGAGTCAAATAAAATACTTGCCTTAGAATCTGGAATGCTCCTTTTTGTTGGGAGATGGTGTCATGTACCTTAGTTTGGCCTCTACCTCCATATGTAGCTGAGGATGAGCCTAAACTAATCCTCCTGCCTAATACCAGGATCAGGGGTGCATAGCACCACACTCAGGTTAACTGATGCAGGAGACTGAACCCATGACTTCATGTGTGCCAGGCAGTCTCTTACTAACTGAGCTAAATACCCAGCTGAGCTATAGACACTTATAAGAGGGACTAATTAAATATCGGGCTCTCTTAAGACGGTGTTCATCATGATCTTCTGACATGTCCTTTCTGTCCACAAAACAGATAGAAACAAAGGGTTACAAGAAAGCTAACCTGTATTTTCAAGAATGTAGAAAGTGAATACATACTAAGGAAAAGAAAAGTACGATAAACACAAAGGCTGCTTTGCTGACGCTGCATGTTCCTTCCATCCTGGGGTGGGTCCCTATTCTTTGTATGTTATCTAGAGAGACCATTGTGATCAAACCTGACAGTCTTGCTTTCTATCTGGAATCCCGTTGGTTCCTTCGTGCCCACAAAGTGCAATAGGGAAAGTTTTGTTTAATCTGACTCCTGGTTCCCTCTCTTCCCCAGCTTCTGATCCTACATTTGAAATGTTAGATTTCACTCATTTGTCGTGTGTGTGTGTGTGTGTGTGTGTGTGTGTGTGTATTCAGGTGCGTGTGTCACAACTGTGTATGAAGTAAGAGATCCAGCATCTCCTATATCCATGACCTTGCTCACTGCACACCAGAGATGCCTTTTCACAGCAGGGGTCTAGATAGGTGCTTTACTGTCAGAGGCCTAAATAGTCCTCACCGTTGAATGAGCCCCAGATTCCTCCAGGCAATTATTCTTTCTCTTGGAGTCTCATAACTAATTGCATATAACATTCACTTAGCACTTATTGTACTTGTCAATTACATTTTTATTTAGAAATTTCTGGCCCAGCATGATGGGCCACACTTGTAAAGCCAGCACTGGAAAGGTAGAGGCAGAGGGATGACCATGAGTTCAAAGCCAGTTTGAGCTACATACAGTGTAGTATGTACAACAACAACAAAAAACAAAACAAAGCAGAGAGTAAGACAGAGACGAGAATTTCTGATTGACTTATAAGTAATTTTAAGATGAGGGTATTACATCACCTATAGCACCTACAGCTGTTATGTCTATCACATAGAAGATACTAAATACAGGCCAGCTACATACATATATTCATCTGCATTATATGCATTTTTGGAATATCTATCCTATTTCTCCATGTTTTTTTTCTTCTAACTTTTAAAACATGATGCATGTATGTGGTATGCATGCTTGTGTGTATCCATGTTTGCATTTATGTTGGAGCCTGTAAGTACATGTAAATACATATGTGGAGGTCTGGATACATCTGAAGACTTTCTTGATTACTCTCTATTACATGCATTGGGCCAGGGTCTTTCAACTGGATCCAAGCTTGCTGATATGACTAGTCTAGTGGCATACTCCAGGAATCCCCTGACACAGTTTTCAGAAGGCTAGGATTACCAAGAGCACCAGGCCCAGTTGGCATTTATGTGGATTCTGGGGATCCCAAGTCCATGCTTATGTGACAAGTGGTTTATCTACTGAGCCATCTTCCAATCCTAATTCTCTTAATCTTAAACATATTTAATGGGAGTATTAATGTAAGTTATGTTTCTATGCATACTTATAAGCATTGTATCTTTTCACAGATGCATTGGAAATGTTAGATTTCACTCATTTATTTGTTGCATGTGTGTGTGTGTGTGTGCACACGTGTGCGTGCAGGTGCATATGCCACAGCCTTTGTGTTGGGGTGAGATAGCAGCTTTGAGGATTTTGTTCTTTCCTTTCAACATGTGGGCCCTAGGAAGTCAGCCTTGGCAACGTGTGCCTTTACCTGCTGAGTCATCTTGCAGGCCCAATATTTGCATCTTCTAATTAATTTTAAGTAAGTTCAAGTTCACATCGTGTTTTCTCATTTTGCACGTTGGAGGACACATTTAAAAACACACATTCCCTGGGTAAGCCCATCATCTGAAAGAACATACGCAGAAGCTTCTCGAGCTGCAGAAAGCTCCTCTGAGGCTGTCAGCTCACAGCGGAGCAGCAGTTCACTGTTCCTGATGGACTCTTAACCGATCTTTTGGGTTCACAAGGGCTCAGCACTACCGACAGAATGGCTGTAACTATGGTGATGAGATGCCCTATTTTAACTTCCCAACCGGAAAGATGAGCTGCCCTAGCCATTCTGTGCCTGTGCTTCCCAGTGGAGTATGTGGGGAGCCAGCCAGGCATTTAAACTGTGGAATCAGGCCTTGAGCAGATAATGACTTTCCCCTTCATCCTGGTGCCTTGCAAATGAGAGAGGGTGACTGACAGCACATTCAGTCCATGACTAATCAAATGTGAGGTCTGGACACACTAGGGAGGCTTGTCATTCTTTTGTACTGGGTGGGGTCAAGCTCCCTTAAACAATACAAATAGATCTCTTATTCAAAACTATGTTGGACTCATGTATATGTGCTCTGAAGTAAAACTATTATGGAGGTGCATGTGAATCTTAGAGAAACTAATGTGCATTTGGCCTGCGTTTTTGTACCAATGTCTTAGGCCTGGTTAGACTAGGCATGGGTGCACACTGAAGATCCAGGAGACCCAGAGAAGGTGCAATGGCCAGTGTGTTTCCTTTCCTTACTCTGAAAATGCACAGCTTTTCTACAGAGGCCACAATAACAAATATCTCCAGAGGGCAGTGTACCAGAGCAGGGCTTGAAGTTTAGTGGCCTTCAAAATTGCATTGGCTTGAGGCTATGTTCGTTTGGCCTAAAGAATGCATGTCCATGTGTATGTCCATGCACATGTACATATGTATGTATATGTACACATATATACACATATAATATATCATACATATATCACATACATATATTAGCTAACATTTGTTACCTTTAAATAACATTGGGGGAACCATCAAGATGTCTTAGGGGGAAATGGGTGCTTATCACAACACCTGGGGACTTGAGTTCTACCCTGGAACTCAGACTGTAGATGGAGAGAACCAACTCCTGTGAGTTGTTCTCTGACCTCCATATGTGTACCACGGTGCATGCATGCATATCAACTTACAAATAGATGAGAAAATATAATTGAGAAAAAAAAAAAAAAAACAAAAACTTTGTCAGGGCTGGTGAGATGGCTTGGCAGGTAAGGGCTTTGTGGGCAAACCTGGCAGCTTGGTTCTGTCTCCAGAACCCACATGGTGGAAGGAGAGAACCAACTTGCTCCAGCAAGTTGTCTTCTGATCTCTACATACACACTGTGACACATGTGTATACACACATATGACATGAATGAATGAATGAATGAATGAATGAATGAATCAATCAATCAATAAGCAAATATGAAAAGTAATAGCAGATAATGTGGAAAATTAAAATGTATAAGCCTGAGATACATAGCAGCTGTCTTGTCCAAAGGATAAAGTCTCTAATTTGTCCGTACTCTGTCTTTGCACCATGGTCTCCACCGTACCTCCTTAGTCCTCTTCACTCATCTGTGTTGTTGGTCCTAGAGACAGAATCTCCTGTAGCCAAAGCTGGCCTCTTACCTGCTATGTAGCCAAGGATGACCCTGACTTCTTGATCTTCTAACCCCATCTTCCCAGTGCCGGGCTCCAGATGTTCCAGGTGTGTACCTGCACGGTTCTGCCATGCCGTTCCCACTCCAGGTTCCTATGAATGAAAACACAGTAGCCTTTGTAACCTTGACAACTCTAAGGCCGAAGCAGGGCAGCTGCTTCCTGTTCAGCCTGGGTTTGCTTCAATTCTAAGATGTCAGTAAGACAATTGAGGCTTTCTTATGCTTTTTCTTCTCTGGTATTCCTCCTCCCTCTTTCCTCTAGGGACGCTCACACACACCAAAGAACACACACAGAATATGCATCTCAGAACATGTTCCTTCAAGCATTTATCACATTTATCAAAAACTGACCACGTGTTTTACTAGCATAAATACTACATGTATCTACATATGAACATGCCAAGGAAACCTAACCCTGCTTACTTGAGGTTGTCTTGACATGAATCTTTGCAGTCTCCAGGCTGATGGGCATGGCCTCAGAGCCCATTGTGGCTGGGCTGGAGCAATACAGCAAAATCAAGCTGAGGCATGAAACATTCCATCAGTGTAATCCACGTGGGAAAAGATTAAATAATGTATTCCCAAACTTCTCTCCTCCCAGGAAGATACTATTCTGTGAAGACTTTTACCACTCCATCACAGACTTGGGGAGAAGTGAGAGAGAGAGAGAGAGGAGAGAGAGAGAGAAGAGGAGCAGGACAAGGTTGTGTTTGGCAGATACACTGGGCACAGGGCAGAGGAGAGCATCCTGACTGGGAAAGAGCGTGTGGGAGACTCTTAGCCTGGAAAGTCTTAGGATTATGTTAGACTCTTCTAAGGTCCTCTTTGTCCAGATCTCTCAGGTGTTCGATGAGGTTTGGATTTTTTTTTTTTTTTTTGCATTTGTATGTGTGCACACACTTGTGTGGTGTATGGACATGTATGTGTGCATTGTATGACATGTAGGGAAAGATGCGTTGACATCTTGTGCACCATTTGTTAGGACAAGGTCATGTGTGAGGACTATGGTGACTTTGTTAGACTACTTTGGTGCACAAGCTGACAGATGTTCACCTGTTTGTATCAAGTTATTGGCTCACCCTGGTGGTTATGAAGGTATTTACATTTGAGGTTTTAACTGATCCTATGTTGTGGTAATTTACATGTATGTGTGCACACCCTGTGTGTGTAGGACATGTATTGTTTGTGTATAGAGTATGGAGAGATGCCTTAAATCTCACCTTATTTTAACAAGGTCTGTCCTGAACCTGGAGATCTTTGATTCAACTATCTGCTGCAGCAAGCTCCAGGATTCTCTGTTTCTGCCTCCTAGTACTATTGGAGCTACTCGAGGATCATAAGGTGTATCTAATTATGGAGTTTCTACTAAATCCTTTGCTTGCATAAAAAATTTACCAACTGAGCCATTCTTCACCTGAGTTTAGGGATATTTTAAGTGCTAATCAATAGTTTATAATAAGCTTAAAACACAGATTGTTTGCAAGATAATCAAGAAGTCAATTCTTTTGACAGCAATCCCCCGACCCCCAGCCAAATAGCAACAAGGAATAGATTTAATCTGAAAGATGAAAGATTTCTACAGGGAAAAATGTAAAATATTTATGAAAGAAATCATAGAAGACATATAAAGTAATACAAAGGCATCCTGTGTTCATTACCAGAAAAACCAGAATTAGAAAAAGAGATTTAAAAAAAAAAATCTATGAGCTGGGGTGCATGGGCTTAGTTCATAAGTGATTGTGTACTATGAGTAAAGTTTTAGATTTAATCCCCAGTGTCTCACACATACACAAGTAGACCTAGTCATTTTCTCAAAGAACACTAGTATGCAGCTCTGTGGAGTGCAGACAACACACCACACACACACACACACACACACACACACACACTACTCAGAGTCCAGAGGAGTATATCAGGGATCTTTTATTACCTTCTGCCTAATTTCTTTGAGGCAGGGTCTCTACATGAATGTTGGAACATATATTACTTGGCTGGCCTGGCAGTCTGTAAGCCAGCAATCCATCTGCTACAGTGCTGGGGTTGTAGGCAGAGGGAAGACCACACTGTGGGCTTTAATGAGGACAGGAATGTAAACTCAGGATGCACAGCAAGCCGTCTTAACTACGGAGCCATCTCTTCGGCTCTATTTGAACATCTTAGAAAATTTGAACTGGACATCTGTGGGCTGGAGAGATGGAATGGAAACTTTAAGAATGGAAACTTTGCTCTTCCTGGAGAGGATCTGAATTTGGGTCCTAGCACCCTTCTGGGCAGCTCACTGTCACTCTCTTCTGGATTCCACTGTCATTCTCTTCTGGATTCCACAGGAAACTGTACATCACACATGCACACAATACACATAATAAAAAAATTATTTTAAAAAATGTTTGCAAAATATTCAACCCAACTTCACTGTCAGATAAATATAAAGCAAAGCTAGGGTGAGAGACCACTGTCACTATAGTAAGAAGGGCATTATCAAAAGGACCAAAGATTCCAGTTCTGTGGAGAATGTGGATAAAAGTGAACCCTTACATAGTGCTGTGGAATGTAAATCAGTTCAGGCATTATGGAAAACAGTGTGGGGGTTCCCAAAATATTAAAATAGAACTACTTAGAGTCCCACTCCTGGGTAATTATAGCCAATAGAAATGAGATCCATATGTTTAAGAGGCAACTGCACTCCCATGCTCATTGAAGCCTTATTCACAATAACCAAGAATGGAAACCAACCTGTTTGTTGACTGATGAATGGACTTGAAAAAAAATACCTACAAACCACTGGATACTATTAAGCTATAAGGGGAATGAAATGCTGTTGTCGTGACAACACGGATGGAATTGGAAACCATTTTGCCAAGTGAAATAAGCCAGGCACAGAAAGCGGAGCATTGCATGACCTCATCATATGGAAAATCTGAAAAGACCGGATGGGTAGACGTTAAGAGCGGAATGGTGATTGCCAGAGGCTGAGAGCATAGGAAGGAGGGAGACTTGGGAATATGATGTTTGAATGTTGGGGTGCAGGCTACTGTGAGCAAACAGTCAGTGTGTCCTGTTGCACTGGACAGCTTAAAGCTGTAGCAGGAGGGTGGAGTGTTTTGCTATACAATAGAGATGCATATTTAACAGGTGTTTAATCTGCCAGATTCCGGAGATATTGGGGTTTTGTGGGCAGATCAGAGCATGGTTCTGGGTTCTCTTGTACTGGAGCAGGGAATCGGACAGAGACTCATGAATAGTATCAGAAGGATGGGCAACTTTTTAGAAAAAGACTTTTCCAAAGGAGAAAGTAGGCTGGAGCAGAGAAAAGGCTTGGAAATTAAGGGACAACACCCAAACAAAGGATAGGGCAGGATTCTATCAGTTGGTGAAGGCTTTTGGATCATTTACATAGTGCAGTCTTTCTGGGTCCTACTCTTGTCACATGTGTTTCTACATGCATCAACATGTATCCCATGCCTCATTAGCATATTAGATCTCTACCCAGCCTTTACCTTTTAGTGTTATAATGAGCGCAGGTCATCTACAGACATTCTACAGTGCCTCCGCTCTTGTGCCCGGGGCTGGATTTAGTTGGCCCCAAAGTGGTTAGAGGTCTGGGGTGTGTGGGATTCCAGGCTTCTATTTTTCATTAGCATATGTCTTTCATATGATAATTTTGCAGCTTTTGCACGGGGCCTCCCAGACTCCACTCTAAGCTTTACTCTTTAGCATCGTGACTGCGGTACTGAATCAGGCTTGTTTTGCACGTCCTTCAAAATGCTAATTACAGAAAGAATGAGTTTTGCTGAAGAGAGAGTGAATGCCTGGGGGGCTTAGAGCTAGGGAGAGGGTCTCAAACCTGCCTCGAGGAGGGAGTTTAGGGGTGTTTATGGGATGATGAAGCAAGGCAGATCTCAGCCATGAGGAGGCCTGGTGGGAGAATCCTGAGGTTGAAGCTGGTCTAGGCAGCTACCATAGTGAGAAAGAAATCCAATGACCCAGGACTTGAGTAAAGAGGACAACAGGATATGTGAATCAGGTCTGTAATTAACTTCAGGATGCACCTTAGCCTTTCAAAAATGTCATCATTGGGATGTTCTGAGGAGAGAGCTTTTGCCATCTGGTGTCAAAAGTCATCCACTGCAAACTTACTCAGGCTTAGATAAAAGGTTGGTGACTTCAGCTGGCTTCAGTTATCTCTAAGTTTATGAAAAGCATCTTAGGCAACTGTTACCATGGCGACCCACATTTCAGAGATGTTATTGATAGCAAAGCTAATGGGACTATATTACTTAGCCACGTGACCACTAAAATTGAAAATACAAGCCAGCAACTGAAAGCAAGTAAAGCTATAGCTTTTATTCAGGTTTTCTCTTGATTTTTTGGTTACATAATCTGTGTATTGCTACATTCCCCCACTGTCTCATTAATTTTTTGTGTGATATTTCAATAAAAGATTAAAAAGCATTGTGTTCATATCTTGATTTTATCCTTTTTTTAAAAAAAATTAATGGTAGTGTTTGGTAGCTCCAACATCAGGTTTTATGCCTGAGGGTTTCCTTCCCATTTCTCGTTTCAATTTTTGATCTGCGTGTATGTCTGCACAGAGGGCCTGGTGCTTTGGGAGATCAAAGGAGGGCAGGAGATGCCTTGTACTGGAGCCACCGGCGGTTGTGAGCCACGACGTGGATATTGGGAATCAGACCTGGGTCCTCTGTAAGAGTAACAAGTGCTTTTAACTGCTGAGTCATCTCAGCTCTCCTCCCCCTTCACGTCTTAGCCTCCTTTTCGCAATGTGTTTACTGTGTTGCACCAAAGAGTTGCTTCAGTCATCTCAGGATGATGAGAAGAAACAGAAGTAGACAAAGGTGCACATGAAACACTCCTGTCCACTCAAGGAAGATGTCATTTAGACAGCATTGGTTTTCAGAGGAGTAGTGTGAGTGTTGAATGCCGGTGACAAGATCGTGTCAGCATGTAGAAGAGAGCCATACATTATGATGATCTGAAAGCCACGCTAACTGAGAGGACAGGTGTGACTGAGAACTTAGACTCAGCAAACACAAGTCACGTTTTGCATGAATTCTGATTCCAGAAACTGGAATTCGTTGTGTTTTGTTTGGAATTGAAGTTGTAAGTTCCATGATGTGATTTTGTTGTGTAAACTATGTAAGTTTAGAAGGCAAACTCTCTATCACTGAGCTACACTCCAGCCCAGACTCAGTTGTATCTACAATAAGATCAGTACACACCTATTTCCAGCCTTTGTTCGTTTCTTCCCTGAACAGACAGCATGGCTTCCCACTTAACTCATCCCTGTTCCCTCCTCTCCACCGCAGAGGGACTGCTTCTGGGCATATCACGGTGGACATATTAACATTTCTTACTGCTGTAACCGAATGCCCCACAAAGCAGCTGCGGGAAGGCAGGGTTCATTTTGGCTTAGGTTTAAGAGCAGAACAATGTGGTGGGAAAGTCAGCAATGGGAACTTGAGACAAGCAGCCAGTTACACTGTATGCACATTCAGGAAATGCGGCAGTGCGCACGCGCACGCCACACACACACACACACACACACACACAAGAAGAGAGAGAAGAGAGAAGAGAGAGAGAGAGAGAGAGAGAAAAGAAAGTGGGTATTTCTACCCTGTTAGTCCTTGCTCCAAATAATAAAGTTCTTCATTGTATTTTGTTATGCCATCTTTCTTCTTTTTAATGATAGCAGACCCCAGCCCATAGAACGATGCTACTTCCATTGAGAGTGGGTATTTCCACCTCAGTTACCTAATTTAGACATTCCTTCACAAGCATGTCTGGAAATCCATTTCTTAGGTGATATTAGATCCTGTCAAGTTGACACTATTAACCACAACAGTGGGGTAAAACCCAGACAATTTTGAGGAAATGGAGTGGCACCTTCTTGTCCCTGCTTTACTGCAGGTTACAACCTTGCCAGTCATTAAGGGGCCTCAAGGGGGGGGGGTGTCACGAAGGCGAGAAGAGGAAAGGAAGAATTTATAGGTTGACAAGCAAAAATTTATACTCAGGAGCCACCAAGATCGAAACCCGGGAGTCTGGGATAGGGTGTATGGTGGTCCGTTTGTTTGTTAACTTGGCACAATGTAGGATCGCCTAGGAAGAGAATCCCAGCGGAAGATTATCTAGATTAGGACAGTCTGTGGGTATGCCTGGGAGAACTGTTTAGACGAGGGAACAGGCAGACTACAAGTGAGAAGCAACCTTCCCTGAGCTTGGGCTAGAAAGGAGGAGGCAAGCTGAGAGCCTGGAAGCATGCATGTATCCTTTTTCCTTTGTTAAAATTGTGTGTGAGTGTGTGTGTGTGTGTGTGTGTGTGTGTCGCTGCCGCGCGCGCGCCGCGCGCAGTGCTTGCAGAGGCCAAGTTGTCACATCTCTCTGGAGCTGTAATTACAGTCAAGCTGCCATGTCATTGTGGTTCTGGGAACTGGACTCAGGTCTTCTGTGTGAGCAGAGAGAGCTCTAAGTCTCTGGACCACTTCTCTAGCCCCATCTCTTTCTGCTTTAAAAAAAGTTTTGTTGTTGTTTTGTTCAGTTATTTTTGAGACAGCTCTCTCTGTAATCTTGGCTGCCCTGGAACTCTCTATGTAGACCGAGCTGGTCTTGAGTACACAGACATCCACCTGTCTCTGCTTCTGAGTGCTGGGATAAAGGCGTGACACCACACCCATATCTTTGTGCTCTTGGCTGTGGATCTGCTTCGAGTTCTGGCCACCCTGACGTCCCCGCAGTCATGGACTGCCACCTGGATTTTCTAGGTGAAATAATTCTATCTTCCCTAAGTTCCTTTGTCAGGGTATTTTATCACTGCGACAGGAAAGAAACTAGGGTAGGTGGAAAGGCAGGTCTGTGAGATTTGGGTAAGAAAGTGTGAGTAGTTTGTGAACACTGGAGACTTCACAAAGGCGGCCTGCAAGCATCCTTGAAGTTTTAAGTAAGATTTCCTAGTGTCTATACAGGGTGAGAAGAAAACACTGGGTTTGCATTCCCCAACCCCCACTGTATTTTGAGAGGGCTTGTTGCTCTGTGTTTAAGACAGATGGGAGTCCTCAGGGTTGGATCCTTACTGTGAGCTACTGATGTACTCCTTCGTCAATTACAGAGCAATTAAATAAATTAAGAGCAAGGAAACCTCTCAAGGACCGACATTAAATCGGGAGGTATCGGTTCTACCCCTTCTGAGAAGCGAACTAGTCAATAAAATAGCTGCCCTGCCCCACACCAAATTATTCTCGGATGTTCTGCGATAGAGTACCAACATCTACTGCTGCTGCAATTCCGGGAGGGAATGAAAGGAAAGTAAGATTTGCAACTCTTCAGCGTGAAGATTTTCCCATTGCGTTAGCTAAGAGGAATTGAATAGCAATGCTATCCTGTAGGAAGAAACCTAGGCCGGGGAAGGCAATCTGGCTTCCAGATAAGTTGCAGTTGTGAGCGTGTAAAATATTCTGAACAGCTGTTTTGCATTACCAAGAGCTCTGTGGTTCAGCATTTTTCAGGGTGCATAGTGTGCTTTTAGGAGCTACTTTCTCCACTTGTCTACCGAAAGCTGTTCTGACTGCTCACCACATTAGGTAGCCAGACAGCTGGATGTGGGGGCTGGTGTGTGGTCCCACACTGGAGAGGATGGGGCAGGAGATTCTGAATTCCAAGGCAGCCTAAGATACTTCACGAGATTGGAACATAAGCTGGAACAAAACAAAAAGCCCACCGACGTTTAGGTGAATGGGGTTAGAGATGCTAAGAGAGCGAGCATGCAAATGAGCATGCAAATGAGTGGCTTCTAAGACCCATCCCGGGATACCGGAAGGGCTGGGGTCTGGAGAAAGGCCTCCTGCGGAGAAGCCCTGTTGGTTTCTATTAGGTCTAAGGGTGGAGTGGGTATTCCCCTCAAAGGGCAAGATGACAGAAACGTCCCCTCCCGGTTCAGAAGTGTGGAATGATGACCCAGAAGAAGGACACACTTTGGCAGGGTGCTAGCTTGGACGGGAAGATCTCATGTGAGGTCTCTTGCAGTATCACGTCTAAAAGGGGCCTAGGAATTTAGGGAACATTTGGGGCTTTATTCTAAAAGTGGTTGGAAGCAGTCACGGATTTTTATCTGAGTGAGATCGCTGGCTGCAGACCGCAGAATTCATTCCAAATGGTTTTTTTTTTTTTAAAACGTGCAATGCGATCATGTCATTCTTCATGTAAAATGTTTTGTAATTCTCGCTGTCAGAATGACATCTAAACTTTCTGTTTTAGGTTATTGAGTAGAAGATTTAGCTTACTGTACAGGAGTTAGCGCCCATTTTGCTTCTGGTGAGGGGAAGTACTGACCACTCTGTGTGGAGAAATGGAGATGCAAACGGGCAAAGGCGTGGCATCTAAACTTTGAAAAAAATTAATTAATTTTGACTTCGTGTGTGTGTGTGTGTGTGTGTGTGTGTGTGTGTGAGAGAGAGAGAGAGAGAGAGAGAGAGAGAGAGGATAGTATTCTAGCTTCCCTGAGGACTACAGGAGTGGTTTCTGATCCTACATGGGTCTGTGTCCCATCCCCTTCAGTAGGCTTTTTGGCCACTTGCACACGTGGGTGACAAAGATTCCCCCTAGCTACAAATATACATGCTCCCATCTAAGTCAGACCAAGCCGCTCTCTCCATCTCCCATCTCTCTACAGCAACCTTTAAATAATGTGATAGGCTCATTTGGAGATTAAAGGGAAATCTGCAGGGTCGTCTCCTACAACGTAGAGCCTGGGAATCAAACTCAGCTTGTCAGTCTTGGTGACAGATGCCTTTACCTTCTGAGCCATAGACATGGACCCATATCTAATTTTTTAATAAAAAGCTTTGTGTGGCTACTCTTAAACTATTGCTGCTTTTCTGGATCCCCTCCCCTTTTAAAAATATTTGGTTTTGAGACAGGATCTCATGAATCCAGACTTACTTTAAACATACATATATATAGCCAAAGGTGACTTTGAGTTTTTGAACTCATTTTGCCATCTTGCCACCACCTGGATTGCAGGTGTGTGGCACCTTGCCTGGCTTATGTAGTGCTGGGGTTGAATTTAGGGCTTTGTACATGTTAGAAAAGTAGTCTACAGTGGAACTATATCTCCAGCCTGTCTTTGGTTTTTTGAGATAGAGATTCTACTTAGCCCAGGCTGGCTTCTGAGTCCTGAGATTGACTCAAGCCTGTCTTTGATTCACACTTCCCTCTAGCCATGCTCTTCTGTTCCCGGCACACTTTGCTGCAGTGGCCTAGGGCTCTTTCATGCTTCTTCACTTCAACCCAGTAAATAGCTCCCATGATCTACAGTGGGACTCCACATGTGTGCACCCTTAAACAATATAGCAGGTAGGTGTTGGAAGAAAAAGTATTTCCACACTCAGTTCAGAAATTACTTTTAATCAAAGAACTCCAGAATTTAGGGTTTTACATTCTGCATGCAGTCTCTAGAATAAACCCCAGGGTTTGGCTCACTTGATAGAATGCTTGCCCAGCATTCACAGAGCCCTCCCTGGGTTCAGTACCCAGCACTAAGCTGGTGGCATGATGGTGCACGCCTGTAATCTCAGCTCTCAGTGGGAGAAGCAAGAGGATCCGAGTTCAAGGTTATCATCTGCTGCGTAGTCCATCTCAAGCCAGTCTGGTGTAAAGGGACTATCTCAGAACAACAAAGTAAATAGAATGCACGGCAAACCTTTATCTCTTACCTTGTACTGCCATCCTGTGGCCATTTTATTTTCTAGCCTAAAAAGAAAGAAAACCATGTTTTCTATTTCCATCACCCAACACAGCCTCAGATTTTTATCCTGTTGTCCACTAAACACTGGACTACTACAGTACACATATATAGTAGTATTTTGCTTTATCAACATGTTCCCCATGTGGAGTCAACCATGGCATTATTGTTCTGAGTGAGACTCACAGATTTTCCCAGGACTCTGATCTTCAGGTTTCCCTACCTTCTCTCTACTTTGTTTTCTAGTGAGGGCTTCTGAGAACTTCTCTGTAATAGCATTGGCGACACCTTGGTTCTCTCATGGGTGCTCAGCAATACTTTCTGCTGGAAGCCTGGGTTTGTCTTTCTTTTCTACGATGTCCACTTGGCCTATCTTCTGAACTTCTTCTAAATCCCAGAGCTCTATTGGTGAGTTGACAAGACAGGCAGGGTGCCTGGAAGAGAATGTGCTCAGGTGTAGCCTGGCTGTAAACACATGTGGTTTAGCATCTCTGGAGAAATAGCTGCAGAGAGGGTTAGGTATAAGGTAATCAAAGGTTTTCTGTTGGTTC
This sequence comes from Mastomys natalensis, assembly GCA_021653895.1. NCBI lineage: Eukaryota > Metazoa > Chordata > Mammalia > Rodentia > Muridae > Mastomys > Mastomys natalensis. The sequence goes on from JAJTUV010000574.1 coordinate 76,794, forward strand.
TGTGATTCCTTGCCCAGAGCTTGTCTCCTCCACTGTGACGAGGAGGCAGTCAGTGGGCACATTCCAAGAGAGCAAGCTTTGTTCTTGTTTTCAGTATCCAAGACCTCTAGAGTTTAGGGTTCAGTCCAGCACCTGGGAAGTAGTAACAGTCATAGTTGCTACTCTCTGTAGAGCCCTGGCTTATGCCTCGGTTCTATCTAATGTTACACAGAATTTCAACACCGTGAGGTGAGAATATGATTATTTTTATTTTTACAAGTAATGAAAGATCTTAGTTTCAGAGTGACGATCCTCCTTGTCTAAGCCTGGAATCTGGTTGTTGAAAATGACTCCTCAGCTTTGATATCCCTGAATGAACTCTGTCTCAGTCTAAGCCTTTCCTTATAGCTCAGAATCTTTGAACCTTTCAGTTTAGGGCATTTCTTCTAGGGCAAGCAGTGTGGACAAGAAGGGACAGAAGAGTTACTGCTCATTGTTTCATAGATTCTCAGTGTGCTATCTTCATGCACAGTATCAGTGCTCCAGTACACACCGTGTTTATTCTGAAAGGTAACTGCAAGCACCGACAACTTCCAGTGTCCCAGCGTAATCTCTAGGATAACTTGCAGCTCTGAACAGTGCTTCCGAAAGACTTCCCCAGCAGTGTGCTCAGGAGCCATTTCCGGTCCATTAATGCTAATAACTGCACTTGCTGTGAGTGCTGTAAGCTCCTCTGCTGCAGACTTCAAGACAAAGGGAAAGGAATAAATACAATCTTCGTCCCTCACTCTGTGCCTAATTTTGACCATCTGAGTGTGAGTTGAAACTTTTCCTCCTCCATTAGATTCCTTCCTGGCCATCACCTTGACAAGACAGCAGAGGTGCTGGCAGCAAAGGCTAGTATGAAATCCATGGTTCTGTGTGTCAGAGCTCCTCCTGGCAGACAGCCCTCACCCCCAACCCAGCCTGTAAGGCTGGGAGTTGTCATCTGACTGCATTTGTTCTTGGCAACAGCACATTCACAGCTCTCTAGGGCCCACTTACTCCCTCTTCATCCTGTCACATCTGATTGTGGTAATTTAGTTCTATTCAAGTCTAGCCTCGAACTCATGACCATCCGTACTAGCATCCATAAGGCATGTGCTGGCTATATCTCATGCTCAAAGCCTATGATATAGTAAATTGCTGTGATGACTGTTACTACTTTTGTGCTGGGATTGGACTTAGGGCTTTCAGGCAGTGGCAAATGATCTACCATTGAGCTGCATCCTCATCTTTGCCCCTGACTGTTGAGTATTATCTGGCTTCAATACCTGGTTTTCAGCTTCTCTCTAGGTCTGTGTTATGGGTTTGTGATTCTGGGAAAGGCTAGAGTTGGGGTTAAGAAGAAGACTCTGGAATCAAGTTTGAGGACTTGCTTGCCAGACTTGTCATTTATCATCATCTGCCCTTTTGGCAAAGCTTGGTGGACTCTCTAAAGACCTAATTTCCTTATCTGTGGAATGGTGACAATCGAATGGGAATCCCATGATTCCAGTGGGGTAAATCTGTGTGCAACAGTGACTGGCGACTGGTGAGCATCAAGTCCTTCATCCATTTCTGTAACAAGCATCTGTTGACAGCTGATATGTGATATGAACCAAGCAGGCATGTGTGTGTGTGTGTGTGTTGGTGTGAAACCCAAGTTAGTATAAAGATATGTATGCTGTATTAAATGGTAACATTGTTAGGAGAAAACTAAAGCAAGAAAAAGGGATAGGAACAGAGATAGAAACTGTTGGAGTTGGTTTGGTGTGTGTGTGTGTGTGTGTGTGTGTGTGTTGTGTGTGTGTTTATTTTAAGGCAGAGTCTGACTATGTAGTCTTAGCTGGCCTGGAATTCACTATGGGGAAGGCCAGGCTAGCCTTGAACTCAGAGTCTATCTACGCTGTGGATTAAAGGTCTGTGCCACCACACCAGGCTAGTTTGTAACATTAACTAAGGTGGTCAGAGTACTCCATAAGATCATCCTTAAGGGGATGGAACGGTGATTCATCAATTAAGAATACTTGCTGTTCTTACAGAGGACCAGGGTTTGGTGTCTAGCACCCATGCATCAATTTTATAACCTTTCATAGCACCAATTCCAGGAGATCTGCTCCTTTCTTCTGGCTTTTGAGGCATGTATGTAGTATTCATATATATATGTAGGTAAAACACAAGACATAAAATTTACTTTTTTTTTTTTGGTTTTTTGAGACAGGGTTTCTCTGTATAGCCCTGGCTGTTCTGGAACTCACTCTGTAACCAGGCTGGCCTCGAACTCAGAAATCCCGTTTGTCTCTGCCTCCCAAGTGCTGGGATTAAAGGCGTGCACCACCACTGCTTGGCAACATAAAAATTTAAAATGAATAAATATTTTTTTTAAAAGAACATATTTAACCGACATGTTGTGGCATATACCTGTAGTCTCAGCAGTTGATGGTGAAAATAGAAAATTCACAAGTTCAGGGTGACCCTCAGCTGTAAGGTAAAATAGAGTCTAAACTGAGCTACAAGATTGCCTCCCTGCAAAAGAAGGAAAGCACTTAGTTACCGCCATTGCTGACACAGACCGTAAGGAGCTGCTGAGGGGTCAGTCTGGGTGTGAGAGCGGAGTCAGAGGCTATGTTGATTGTCAAAGCAATGGTTGTGTGAAATTGTCCTTTTTTGAGGTGGAAATGGAGGTGGGAGAGAAGCAGTTTTGGGTAGAGGGCAGGTTGGGTGAGTGATGTGGGTAAAGTCAGGACCACTACTATATGGCTGTATTGACTTTATGATGCCAACTAAATGCTTTAGTTGAGCTGTCGAGGATGCAGCTGGAGATTAAGGCAGAGTTCAGGGAAAGGCCTAGACTGAAATAGAAATTGGCAGCCAGAAGTGAATTCTGGGAGTCCTACACAAGGCCCCCATTCTCCTAACTTGAGATCACCTCTAATTCAGCCCATGCTTGAAACCCAGTCGGCATTTCCCGGCTCTCCCTGCCTCCCCTGAAGTGTCCTTTGGAAGACCCTTCTCCATTCACCTAGTTTCTTTACAAGACAAGAAATGTCTTACAATCATTGCTGCTTTCTCCTGGGAAATATGTCTCCTATAGATGCACATCTCATAAACCAAAAGTTAAAAAAAAATAGAGATTTCAAGGCCAAATATTTAGGAAAAGTCATCGATGACTTAACCAGTACAAGAAAGAGAATGAATGGCCTCTGGTCAAGGCATTGGTAAGACAATGGATTAGTCAAGATAGGATAAGCTTCCTGGGGCTTTCTCTGTGCAGACAGGGGCCAGATCCACAGACCTGGGCTTGAGTGGCAGACTGCTCACTCTCTGGAGGAAGGAACAGGTGGAGCGGTGACCTGTGACTTCCACATTACTTTTGTCTTAGGACACTCCCTCTAACCTGGGTGAAGTCAGGGTACCCAGTTGCTCTCAGTACAGGCTGTCGACTTGGAGAAGGCTCCGCTTTTCCCTCCTTGCCACACTGATCACCACTCCTCACTCCAGCCGGTGAGCACTCTGTCACCTCATCTGTGCTATCTGTAAACATGACAGTCTCCCTTTGCCACTCTGCACAGAGACCAAGTCCCTGGAGATAAGCCCACTTTTCTTTTTGACAGAGGCTATTCCCTCCTCTTAGTAGTATCAGCATCTTGGCCTTTCCTTAAGCTTTGGGCATTCAGGTTCGAAATCACTCGTTAAATGCTCTAGTTTGCTTTCAACATTTCATTTTATATTATATCACATGGGGGAAGATGTATTATGTGTAACAAAAAATATATGTTAAAAAAACAAGTGCTTTTAAGAAAAAGGGCATTCCAGTAACTAGAAGTCCCCTCCAACTTCCTCTCCCTACCACAGGCTATCACCTCCGGTTCTGTGTAGATTTTCCTGTGTAACTGTGGTTTTGGTATTGTGTTGGTTAGGAAAGCAGAGCCACTGTGAGAGATACAGGTGAGGAGGTTATTGGTCAACTTACACCATTCAGGGAGAGTCTGCAAGGGTGGAAGAAAAGCCATAAGAAGACCCAGTATTGGCCCTCCAAAAGGATGGTATGTGGGCAAGACAGAATGTCAAGGAAGAACTAAGAAACCCAGAACTTTCTACCACTACAGCAGAGCCACAGTGAGGGAGCTGGAGAGGAGACCTTGACCAGGAGGGCAGAGATGGCCAACCTGTACCAACCCTGGGCTCCATCGCCTAGGGCCTGCTGCTGTTTCAAGAACCAGCACTGGGAAGCAAGGGCTGGCAGCTGACGGAGGAGGGTGAGGCAGAACCTTCCAGAACCTCTGCCTCCATCTAGCGACATACTTGACCTACTGATCTCCAGAGAAAGACAGACACCACTTCCATTCTGCTTTCAGCCTCATGTTCATGTTTCCCAAACTAGAAGAGGGGGAATTCTGGCTTGTGTGGTCCCGTTCACTCAAGCGACTCGTAGTACTCAAGCACGTCTCTCTGACATGCATCCTCAGGAAACATACCGCTTAGCTTTGGTTGCATTTGATTATAAACAGAGTAACATTATATATATTTTTTATCGCTTTTTCCCATTTCAGGCTGTTAGTACTATTCATTGAGATTCTTTTTTTTTTTTTTTTATAGACTCCTCCATTTTCATTTGCTTTTTTAGACAAGGTCTTATTATGAACCCTTGGCTGGTCTGGAGCTCAGTTATAGGCTGGGCATGTCCACCATAAACAATGACCTGCTTGCTCTTAATGATTAGTTACATTATAGCACCCAAAGTATAAAACTTCAGTTTACCATTATTAGAGAAATGGTTTGCCATGGTTCTCTCCTACTTTTACTCTCATGGGTGATGTCTCCATGAATGTGTCTTCGTGTGCATGTGTATATGGCATCTCATAATGCACATGTCTGAGGGCGAGTGGGATGATCTCTGTCAACCTATCAGACGCTGTCACACTATGTTCTGAAGGGAGTCTACTCATGGGCTACCATTAATGTGTTTATAAAAAGATAAAGAAATAGAATATTTTCTGTGGGTGTGTGTGTGGTGAGATATGGGGGAAGGGGATGTTTCAGCGAGGTATCTCTTCCCCTGGGGACCAGCCACAGAAAGGTATAGTATAGAATAGAGTTTATTCAGGGCATTGGGAGGGGAGTTAAGAGGGTAGTAGAGGCAGAGGAGAGGGAGAGAGAGAGAGAGAAAGAGAGAGGGAGAGAGACAGAGAGAGAGAGAAGAGAAGTAGAGGCTAGCCATGAGCATGTAGAGAGAGGGAATGGAAGGGGGAAGGGTGAGGGGACAGAGGGAGAGCAAGAAGGCAAGAGAGCAGGAGATCAAGAGAGCAAGAGAGTGCAAGTGGGCGGAGAGGGGGCAAGCAGCCCTTTTTATTGAGATGGTGGGCCAGGCTACCTGGCTGTTGCCAGGTAACTGTGGGGGTGGAGTTTAGACAGAATGCTAATAACCATTCTCCCTGTTACTAAAAATGGATGTGAGAAAGATACTGTGCATCAGATATTTCAATATTTACAAAACCAGGATGACATAAAATGCTACATTGGAGACAAGGTCTCTTTTGTGTTGAGGGTGTGCTGCATTTGTGTACCTCAGGGTTGGGATTGCAAGATAAATTGCCACTGAATGGGAAAGTGCCCTTTGATCTTTGTTTCAAATTGCTCCATTAATGCTAATGAGGCTGGGTGCTGTTTTCCATTTTTGTTTGTTTGTTTTTGTTTGGTTTTCTGAGACAAGGCTTCTCTGTGTAGCCCTGGTTGGCTTGGAACTCACTCTGTAGACCAGGCTGGCCTCAAATTCAGAGGTCCACCTGCCCTTGCCTCCCAAGTGTTGGGATTAAAGGTGCACACTAACACCACTGGACTTAACCCATACAGTGTAGGAGGAGCTAAGGTGGGAGGAGTAAGGAGAGGAAGAGGAGGAGTAAGGAGAGGAAGAGGAGAAGGAAGAGGAGGAGCTAACAGAGAGAGGGAGAGAGAGAGAGAGAGGAGAGAGAGAGAGAGAGAGAGAGAGAGAGAGAGAGGAACATGGAGGCAGATGTTCACGTGTCTCTAGCAGTTAAAGGTAGTTGGGTTGTCTAGGTTGGGTATTGGGTTACACTTCTGATTGTATGGGTATCTTCTTACTGATCATTACCAAATATATAAGCTTTTGGATAATTTAAGCATTAGAGTCTTATTTTCCTACTGGGCCCTCGCGGATGGTGGGATGGTCTGGGCACTGCCCAGCCTTGTGGAAACAGCTTAGAAGATTGGAAGAGCCATCTCCCACGCTGACTTCTCATGGGTGGCAGGGCTGGTGTTTTCTGGCTGGCCATTTCTAGCTGTGGTGCACACGTGGCCTCCGGCTGTGGAACATGGCAACTGATATAGGCAGAGCCGCTGCAGTTTAGATAGTTGGCTTGACCAGTGACCGTTTTAAAAATATCTCCAGCAACACATTTTTTTTTCCCCTAAAATGTTTATTTATGGTTTGGAGACTTAGTTTAATAACAGCACTTACATGCATTTGAGTTCAAATCCTGATACCAAAAAAGGAAAAAGTAATTGATTTTTGTATTTTGCTCTTCCCTTTGACCCCCACGCCTATCCCCTTTCTTTCTAACAGTTGAAGAAAGGCCTTTATCAGGGGTGAGGAAACATACATAGCAGACACGCCAAAAGGGGGGGGGCGTTGTCCCTTTTCTTAATAGAACTCCTGATAGTGTTTTGCATTCATCTTGGTCATTTGTCTTACAGATACTGTCTCCTGGTTTAACCAGTTTGAGCCACTCTTTCCTGCTGTTGGGCCATTTTATTCATCTCTTTATTGATTCCTGTCCTATTTCCACACGGCAGGGTCTTATCTGTATTAGTCAAGGTTCCCTAGAGAAACAAGACAATAGCACGCATTATTTATCATAAAGGGAATTTAGCAGAACAGCTTATGCAATGCACTGGGGGAAGGCTAGTCTGACAATGGCTGTTAGCACATTAGAGAGGCTGAGAGCCCAATACGGCCCAATTACTAAAGGCCTTAAGGATTCTTGGAAAGGGGTGATCTTAAGCCTATATTGTAAGGCTGAAGGAGCTGGATGCTAATGGCAGCCTCCACCACTTGCCACACCAGAGTAGAGATACCCACCAGCAAGGAGTGAGCATGGCAGGCGGAAGTTGCATGTTTGTCTCAGACCTCTTTATGTCTGTACTGTTGCTGGACTGCTGCCTTCCTCGGGCAGAGCCTTCCCCCCTCAGTAAATTATTTTAGGAAATACTCTCTTTTAGGAGCCTCACAGAGGCATGTCTCCTAGTTGATTCCAGATCCAATCAAGTTACCTGCCGAGATTAACCACCACACCATCCCCTTTGTTTGTTCTTCTGAGACAGGGTTTTATGGAAACTAAGCCAATCCTGAGTTTGCCATGTAGCTGAGGCTTTGAATGTCTGATTCTCCTGCCTCCATTTCCCAAATGCTGGGATTACAGGTGTGCATCACTGTGCCCAGAGTACTGTTGTCTTCATAGTGCCTCTGGATGAATAGAAGGCCCAACATTTAATACAGTCAAATGTGACATTTTTCTCTTGCTATAATCATTTTGAAACTTATACAAAGGGTCACAGAAAGTCTGGAGTGAGCCGCCAAGGTGGGTGTGACTGCTTAGGGAATTGAGTAGGATGTGGCTACTCAGGGATTGAGGGGAGGAGGTTGGTATTACCCAGAGAGTTAGGGGTGGACGTTTTTGCCAGGATGATTAGGGGCAGATTAAAAACACCTGAGCAGACACAAAGTGACGCTATGGCAAGATCAGGGTAGGATGGCTTTATCTCAGTCACTTCAGAATCATCTTGACTAGGTTTATTGAGTGGGAAGACCTAGCCTAAAAGTGGGCAGCAACGCCTCTGGACATAAAAAAGAAGGGAGCTAGATGGGCAAGGCATCCATTGTTTGCTTTTTTTTATTTTTGATGGTTGACACAACATCACCAGCTGCTTCAAACTCGCTCTGTCTTGACCCCCCTCAAAGAGGACAGGCTGTGTCTTCCAACTCCGAGTCAAACTAAAACCTTTCTCTCTTAAGTTGCTTTGCCAGGGAGCTTTATCACACCAACTGTAGCTGCAACTGCTATAGTATGTATTTCCATCTCTTTCTTCTTTGGCCTGTCTTTTTCTTTTATTAAAAATAGTTTTTATTTTTTCGTATCCTGATTATGGCTTGCCTTTCTCTACAACTCTCAGTTCCTCCCCACTCCCCTCCATCTGCATCACCTCCTTCTGTCTCCATTAGAAATCAAACAAGCATCTAAGAGATAATAAAAAATATGACAAAATGTACTATCCTGAGTAAAACAAAAGCAGATACATCAGGATAGGACAAAATTAACAAACAGAAGGAAAAGAGCCCAAGAAAAGGCCCAAGCCACAGATCTAAATGGAGAGCCCCATTCAGGACCATAAAATTAAACCAGAAGCCATAATATATATGCTTAGGGTAAAAAAGGAAGAATGTGAAATCTACTGCTGGGCATTTGGCTCTGCCTTAATATTTTAAAAAAATGTTTAGTGTATGTATGTACAATTTGGAGGAGTTTGTTTCCTCTCATATGGGTTCTGGGACGACTCCTGTCGTCAGGCTTGGTGAAAAGTGTTTTACTCCACGAACCACCTTGTTAGGTCCTTAATTTTGTGTTTTTAAGACAGTCCCACCAGCAGCCCTAGCTAGTTGCACACGATATGTAGCCAAAGATCACCCTGCCTATACTCCCTGGTGCTGGATTACAGTTGTGTTCCACCATACTGGACTTAGCCACTATCTAAGAAAAGCCATTAGCATTTCCGCATGCATTTTAAATTGAATTTGAAGTTTCTCCTGACTTCAGTGACTCTTTAGTAGAACCGAGGAACTATTGAATTTTTTCTTTATACTCTGTTGCTGTGTTCTCGCATCTGTCCTTTCTACTTGTGAGTGTCTGGCTGCATGCTACCTCTTTTGCCAACTGATCAGGGCCACGTGTAGGAGTCCTTACAGATGGCTGCACTCAATGGTCTCCCTCCTCAATGCTTTTCTGTCCTGTGCCTCTGTTGCTTTTCTTGGGAAAGGGTACCACGTATCTCACCCCACGTGAGTCTTATCTTGCCTTATGACTTGCTTTGCCTAATGAGAAAGTACAGCTGAGATACACTGGGTCAATCTCACTTCTCAGTCTCAATTAGCCTTTTGTATTAATTGCTTTCTCTTGGAATTTTATTATTGTGGTCTGTGAGTAAGGCTGGGTTAGCCTTTTGGATGGTATGAGACATAGACAATCACTTCATCTCATCTGACAGTTGCTGGCTTGCTACTGACGAATTTAACTGGATTTTTGGCTACATTATTTGGTTCTTTCTCCTAGTACCCTACATCACCCCTATTCCTTCTAATTCCCTAACACTAGGTAGGAGAGCAAGAAGGTAGGAGAGAAAGAGAGCATCCATCTCGTCAGATTACTTCCTATTCAAGAGGGACATTGAATTTCTTGGGTAAGTTTGATCTTTGTCGCTAGGATATCTCTGACTAGCAACCAACAATCATTATCATCATCACACCCATCACCATCACCATCACCATCACCATCACCATCACCATCACCATCATCATCATCATCAAACAGGTAGAGGAGCAGCAGCACCCACTTGAAGCTCTGGCATTTTTATAACCTCTCAAGAGCCCCCAGAATTCCAAATGTGAACTATCTTCAGCTGGCAAAACCACATGCCTACCAGAGCACCAGTCAAATCATAGTTAATTGCTGTGGACAACCCAAAGCAGCCCCATGTCTCACACCTGGGATCAAAACAAAAACATATTCATGTAACGTTTCTGTGTTTTTAAAGAAACCAAAATTCTCACTACAGACGGGAGGACAGACTGATTTACAAGACCTGACCCATATTGGTGTCTATCATCTAGCCATGGGGTAATGAGCTGATAAAAGGTTGTTGCCTTCATCCAGTAACCTCTAGGAGTGGATTTTAGTCAGCTAGTTAATACCAGGTAATCAAGTTTGGCTAGTATGGTGTAAGCACAAGTCACATAAAGCCATCGTTCTTCTGTCACCAAATTGATGGGGACATCACCTAACGTGGAGCTGGAAAACAAGTGAGTCTCAAGAGTAGAGTCTCTTCAGACTCCTGCAAGTGTCTGAGTGAGGTCCAATCTACTTACATGACGTCAAGTTGTATTAGTTACCCCCTTCCATTGCCTTCAAAAATGCAAACATAACAAGAAAGGGTTGATTTTGGTTTCCAGTTTCAAGGTACAGACCAAAATGGCAACAGGAGCCTGAGGCATTTGCTCATGTTGTGTCCACAGTCAGGAAGCACAGAAGGTGGAAACTGCTCACTGCTTCTCTATCCACTCCAGGACCACATTGGATGGGGAGGTGCAGCTCACATTCAGGGTGGGTCTTCCCTCTTCAGTTAAATCCTTCTAGAAACATTCTCCAAACACAGAGGTACGTTTCCATGGACAATCTAAATTTAGTAAGCTGGCAATGAAGATTAACTACCAAAGGAATTAATTGCTTTTTTCACTGTATTGGCATTTGTCTTCGTGAGCCAAAAATGATAGACAAGACAGTTGCCACTTTACCAAACTTGAGGCTGTTCACTGTGCTGTTTGAGTAGTCATTAAACTCCATTACTACTCAGAAAAGGTGTTGATTCAACCTATGGTTGTCCTCTATAAAGCATAAAATTATTAAGTATATTAAATCTTGATATTTCAATGTATATCTGCGCTTGACAGATTTAGAACCTCAACTGAAGAACTGCCTAGGTCAGATTGCCTGTGTCTGGGTCTGTGAGAGGGTCTTATTTGATGATTGATGTGGAGTGTCCAGCCTACCGTGGGTATAGCCAGAGAGTAAACCAGCAGGCAATGTTCCTTTCTGGTTTCTGTGCCAAGCTCCTGCCCTGAGATCCTAACGTGACTTCCCTCAATGATAGATTGTGACCTAGAAGTTTAAGATGAAGTCAACCTTTTCCTTTCCAAGTTGCTTTTGATGATGGTATTTATCAGAGCCAACCAGGACATTAGTTTTATAATATCCCATGACAAAATGTCAAATGTGCATACTTAAATATGTTATTTGTATCAAAACCTGTTGTGAAGTTGTTCAAATGGCTGAACATGTTTTTGTAAATTTTGGGGGGGCAGCGTTCTGTTTTTACTTAAACGAACATACAAAAAAAATTATGGCTATATAGATGCTGGGATTTTAACTTGACAGTTTTTGGAAAATGAGCACCTCAGCCAATGTAAAATTCTGAGCAGTCAGTGAATATTTTAGAAAACATGTGTCTGTTACAATGACCTTGAGATCTTCTTAATATTTAAAGACTTTTTAGAAAATGACATTGGAAGTTTGTTATTTAGTATATGTAAAACATACTTTATTAAAAAAAAAAGTACACCAACATTTGGAAACCCATTTGAACTCTGAGAACCAGTAATTTTCAGTGACTAATGCAACCTGTCACAAAAATCACGCACAGTCAAATACTCGCCCCCATTTCAGGGTGGACGGGTGCATCTTGCTGTAACTGGAGCTGAGGACAGAAAGCTCTTCAGTATCACATTTCAGATTCTGCCCTGCAGTTATACAATTAGAAATTAAAACCTGTCTAGTTTTGGTTAAATCAGAAAACAAGAGTCATCATGATGATCTGGGATACATTAGAATAGCCCCTGCCTTCCCAACCATCATTGAGGACGTGTGCTGTCTCACTCATGGGATACGTGCTGTCCGACTCACGGATCGCTGTGTTTACACTCACTCTATTAAAGTGTTGTCTAATGTTTTTCTTCAAACTGGGTCGGGGGAGGCAATGAGTTTAGCTTGGATTTGATGGCTTTCAATGATCTGACCAAGGAGCAGATGGACGGATGACTTTACATGTAGTCTTAAGACTCTGATGAGATAGTAAGAATCCCATGTGTCAGCTTTCATTATCAGTATTTTAGTTTGGAACTAAACATTTGATACAGTCTCTGTTCCTTGCCATTCTTGGACCTGATGGTTGTACCTGGTGATGTAGAGAGGAACAATGCCAACAAACCAAGGCTTGTCTTGTCTGACAGAATGTGCTTCCAATTTCCTTTCCCTCCTCAGCTTGGCATATTATGTAGCAGATGCTTTGAGTCTGTCCCTTCTGCCTCCATTCTGAGTGACATGGACGTTAATCAGTGTTTAGATGCGATCTCAACGTTTGGTAAAGTTTTCTCAGTAAATTATATTCTAGTTGGATTTATCTTAAGTGTGCTTTGATGGCAATATCACCACCACACTATATAATTGGTAACTTTATTAGTTTAATGTTCTCTAACTGTGGTAACTCTTCAGGTGAGAGAAAACTTAAATTCCTTAAAATACGTTATTATGCGTCACTCTTGCTGAAGGCACCTGAAGTACATTGAATAAAAGTATCCTTATCTTCATTTAACTTAAATTAATGGAGTCTTATTTCTGGAAAATATTTTCATATTTTGATAGACTTCTTTACAAATAGGTTTAGGAAGAAAGGCAATTAATTTTGGCAGGGTATCACTTTTATTGGAAAATTTTTATGTAGAGCAATTTAAACCACTCAGTAATTTCTGAGTAATTATAGAATGAAAGAACTCAGGGAGCTGAAATTCCAAACCTTGAAGGAAAAAAAAAAGGTATTTTGCTTTTGGTTTAATTGAATCATATGACTTCCTAAGATCAGCAGGTGCTCAGTGACATCACTCTACCACTGTGAACTGTCTACGGATGGGAGTCATCTTTCCTTTCCTGATTTTGTGAGCTGTGGCTTCACTGGGGCACCAAGATGCGTTGAACAGACTGAAGTTAATCTTTAAAGTTATTCATGTATTCAACGCAGCATGTATGCAAGCAGCGTTTATCAGAGGCGAGGTGCATGGCAGGCTGATTACAGAAAGGAAGAAAAGGAATCATCAGTAGTGTAAACAGATAAAAACCCACTCAGCCAGCAAATCAATACTGATTTCTAGAGACTTCTAGTGCTGGGAAGAAAATAACAGCAGACAATGGAATACACTGCAGCGTCCTCATTTCTGAAATAAGTGCTTTCTCTCCACTGCAAAGATACCTGTGATTCCTGTTGTTATTGCTTGTCTTGGGGTTCAGTAATAATTTGATGATACTATTAGGCATAGCATTTGTACCCAGCTTCCTGTTAAGTTTATCTGCGTATCTCATTCCATCTTCATCCCTCTCCAAGGAGCAGCATTAGCGGTGTCTGCCGTTTACACGTTTGGACACTGACGTTCATGGTCATTGCATCTTAGGTTTCCGGCTAAGATCGAACGTGTAAAGGTTTCTGTTAGCTCAGGCCACATGGCCTGTAAAAGCAGGGCGGCATTCAGACATAAGTTGCTATAGCCTGGAATGGTGTCCTTTGATGTGGTAATGGTTGCAACAACTATGGTATTTACATGGAGATATGTATGAACTGAAAATGTGAGACTGGAGAGATGGCTCAGTGGTTAAGAGCACTTTTACTCTTGCAGAGGACCTGTGTTGGGTTCCTAGCAACCATATGGCAGCTCGTCACACTTATAACTCCAGTTCCAGAATATCAGACTCCCTTGTGGCCTCTATTCTATGTATAACACACACACACACACACACACACACACACACACACACACACACACACCAGAGTACACATACAAATATGCAGCAAAACTTAGACACATAAAATAAATGTTCAAAAAATTTACAATTTAAACTTTAACATGTACTTATTCTCTCTGTGCGTGTTGCCAGTGTCCCATAGAAGCTGCTCTTTCTTCAAGCAAGCCTCTCAATCTGAAAAGAAAAAGTCTAATTCCCTCACCTTCCTCCAGAGTACAAACGCAGAAACACCTATGCTTTAGGGAAGGAGTGGGTACATGTGCCCATAGCTTCACCATGAGACTTGTCTAAATAAATAGATGAGCTGGTTGTGGTGGTATGTGTCTGTAATTCCAGCACTTGAAAGGCTGAAGCAGGAAGACTTCCATGAGTTCCAAGATATCTTGGGCTACGTAGTGAGTTCTAGGCCAACCTGTCTTGTGAGACCCTATTTAAAAAGCAAAGCCAAAAGATTAAGGGCTGATGAGATGGCTCAGTGGGTAGAGGGGCTTGCCATAAAGTCAGACTACTGGAGTTTTGTCTTGGGGACCTAGATGATCAAAGGACAGAATGACCTTCTGAAAATTGTCCCCTGACCACATGCATGCCCTGATACATGTGTATGCACATCCCACCCTCCCACAGCAACCTGAGAAAACTATTTAAGATTTTTTTTTGTCTTCATGCCTTTATGCAAGTTCTTTCTGAGTGTCCTGTATCTTCTGATAAAGATCTCCGCAGCTTTTATCTTGATGCTATTTCCATCTGCTGTCCCCGTGGCTGGGAGAGGGGCAGTTAAGGACTTCTCTGTCCCAGGCTCTCTTGCCTAACTTCTGTAGAGCCCATGTCACTGTGTTGTACATTAGGTCTTGTGTACCTTCTCATTAGGTTGGGAGTAGAGGCTCATGGAGTGGAAGTGATTAGCAGGGGACCCCTCACCATGCCCACAGGCCCAGTCGCAGGAAAGTTTACTGGTGAAGACAGAATTAACCTAGGCAACATCCTTCTCAGAGTCAAAAAAGAAACATCAGTCTGCTTCTTTATGATGCCGGTGGCTACTACTCCTAAGGTTGGTCGGGGCAAGAGACTCTTCTTCCTTCTATATCAGGTTTGATGTAATTTTGGAAAATAAATGCTTATCCTTGGAAGATGTTGCTTTTATTGTGGACTGGCTGCGGTTTCAATGTCTGTTCCCTGCCAAACTCATTGGCAAAAATAATGTGAGACATTTAAAGAAGCAGTTACGTCAGGAGACCTCCGCTCAGATGGGCAGGATTGATACCTTTAAAGGCATACAGGCCGTCCCTTATTGCTGTCTCTCAACTTGCACCTTCTACCTCAGCCTAAGATAGAAGAAAAGAGCCACATCCGATAGTAACTCCTGGAGCTTGACTGTAAACCTTGAGCTGTCAGGAAGACATTTCTTCATTTTATAAATTCTGCAGTCTACTCTACCTGAGAGGGACTCAACTGATAGCACTGGAAGGACCACGAAGGAAGAAATTCTGAGGTGTTTCCCCACCAGAAGACAATCCACAATCCTCCTAGCTCTGCTTCCTTGAATGTTAGATTATCAGTCTGTACCCTGCCCTGTACCACTACACCCAACAAAGGTTCATTGTCACTGAATGTGGTATTTCAAAAGAAGAACATAGCACTAGGCAGGCACCACATTCCTCTAATCGTAGCATGTGGGAAAGTGGGTACAGGACAATCAGGAGTTCAAGGTTATCCTTAGCTACAATGAGAACTTAAGGTCAAAGTGGGCTACATAAGCTCCTGTCCAAAAAACAACAAAGGCATGGTGGTGCTTGCTTGTAATCCCAGCACTCAGGAGAAGAAGCAGGGATATTAGTCACTAGATCAAGGACTGGATATATAATGTCATAGTGAGACATTGTCTTAAAGACACACACACACACACACACACACACCACACCACTCACACACTCACACACTGCATGGACATAAGCTTTAGAAATGTTGGTCCAGGAACAGAAGACAAGAGAGAGCAGGGATTCTAGAGAGACTGGGCTGTAGGCAAGCCTGTAGAACAGTTTTTTTTGTTTTGTTTTGTTTTTTTAAATTAGTGATCGATGTGAAAGGGCCAAGCCCATTGTGGGTAGCACCATCCCTGGGCTGGTGATCCTGGGTTCTATAAGAAAGTAGGGTTAGCCATGGTGGTTGTAGTACATGCCTTTAATCCCAGTACTTTGGAGGCAGAGGCAAGTGGATATCTTAAGTTCTGAGTTCGTGGCCAACCTGGTCTACAGATTGAGTTCCAGGACAGTAAGCGCTACACAGAGAAATCTGTCTCAACAAAGAAACGAACAACAAAACAAACAGAAACAAGCAAACAAACAAGCAAGAAAGAAGGAAAGAAAACTGAGCCAGCCAGTAACAGCACGCCTTTGTCGCCTCCACATCAGCTCCTGCCTCTAGGTTCCTGCCGTGTTTGAGTTCCTGTTCTGACTTCCTTTGATGATGAACAGTGATGTGGAAGCATAAGATGAATAAACCCCTTTCTCTCCCAAGTTGCTTTGGTTCATGGTGTTTCTCCATGACAATAGTAGACCTGAAGACAAAACTGAAACCGTAAGTATCACTATTTTGAGTTATAGACAAATTTATAGAATATCTGTGACATATACGGCTGAGTGCTATATAGTAGGAACACTGATGGGGTCTTGGATTCAGAGAGATGGGACAGGTTATTCCAAATTTTCTGGGCAAAAGCTTCAGGCTTCAGAAACAGAGAACAAAATGGTACAGTCTTAGACATGAGAGGAAGCATGGCGGGGGTAGATTTATAATTATGTGTGTATGAATGGGAATACAGTTTACTGGGATGGATATTTTCATACTTACTTCTGGCATTGTATTATAGAGAATGTCGAAGAGCCAGGTAAGATGCATAAAGCCTGAGGGCTCTGGGTTTCCTGTCTATGCATTGCATCATAGTTAGTGAGCATTTGGGAAGAAAAGACACTGGAGAAATAAGCCAGTGAAGGCAGTTGGTGTTAGTCATCTGAAAACCAAGCAAGGAAAGAAGGGACCTATGGTAATATTCATCGTATGTAGAAGGGAAAGTGTTCAAACTAGAAGCGTATAGGTCATGCCAACCAGTGTGTGGTCAGAGGTTCCCACACTACTTATGCGTATGTATACTGCTGGACGGTTCCACCAGAAGATACTTTGCTGTGTTGAGTTTAAAACGTGAGATCAGCCTATTGCACCCTAATACGTTGGTCTTGACTATTCTGTGGGGCACATTATGAACATCCTATAAGGATTTGCTGTCGGAACATTTCATTGTTATCAAGGGTGATATGATTGAACAATGGAGTCAAGTAGATGGGTGCAGCTGGAAAAAAAAAACTGGCACTATCCCAGTCAGCTCTTGACACTTCCTTTTGCCCACAGTCATTGTATTATTTATGATGGTTTCCACGCCAGGGTGTAGAGAAAGGCAGAACTCAGCCTCAGAGAGAGATTGGTAGGAGCTATGCAGTTATGAGTCCCTAAACAAGCTGATTCCACCTCATTCCTAAACAGCCCCAGGGCGTCATTCAGAAAAGCTTCACAAAGACTATTCGAGTTAAGGGACAGACATTGTTTGCACTGTTAGAATTAGATCAGATCGGCTGAAACATTTAAGCAAAACTGCCACTCGCACATCAGCATGTCTGAAAAATATATTCCAGGGTGAGTCAGGGAGGAACTGGAAGGCAGCTGCTTGTGGCAGTGATGAAGTCCTGGGCCCTGAAGCCGTTGTTTAGAGTGATACTTGCACCCTCCCTCCCTTCATGGAACCACTCCACATTCACAACACAAGCACCCTCTTCTCACCAGAACCTTCCCTCCCCTAACATCCAGATTACAGAGAGGAAACATTAACATTGTAATTTTGGGTAAAAAAAAAACAAACCAAACATGATTTATGCAGCTATGAAGGCAGAAAATGTTCTTAACTTTTCATGTGTATTTGCCACAAACAGACCTTTAAGAAGAGATTATGGCAGCATGTTTGAGAAACAGATGTTTAAGTGATATTACTGTGTTTAATTCATGTTTACCGGGTATTTCCTAAGCACTGAATATGGCTCTGAAAAAATAGACAAACATGAAGGAAAGGAAACAACCATTAACCAAGCAACCAGACTAATAACTGTAAAAGTAAGCAGGCCTGGTGCTGTAGGCATGTAGTCCCATCTGTTGCCTAAGACAGGAACATCACAAGTTGAGGGTCAGCCTGGGATACAGTACAAGTTCAGCTTGGGCAGCAGACCAAGAAGACCCTGTAAGATCAAAATGTGAAGAAGAGTCCTTCAGACATAGCTCAGGGATAGAGTGCTTGCCTAACACACACAAGATCCTAGGTTCAATCCCTAGTACAACAACAGAAATCAAATACCACTGGTCACAGTGCCAAGGACTGAGAATGGACTTCGTTCTGATTGGACAGTGTGGTCCTTGGTTGTGGCTGTGGTTAAAGGGAGGTCCTGGTTGGGAAGTGTTGGGTTGATTCAGATCTGAAGGAATAAATAGGAATTGGCAGAGGAGTGTGGGCTGTAGGCGTGGAGGAGACTAAGCCAGGGCACAAACATGTTCTGTTGGAAAGAAACCTGGTGTGTATGAGGTGATGTGGCTGAGCTGAGTGTGGGGTGGGTACCTGGCCCGATGAGGCTGGTAGGGTGGTTGGGAACAGTAATGAAGCCCCCAAGTTTAACCTGGTATGTGGCTATTTGGAAAAAAGTCTACATTTTGCATTTCCAATGTGTCTGTGTTTTCATCTTTTGACTAATCATGCCCATTGAGGCACAGACGGCAGCTTTCAGAAAGCGTTTGTAGAAGGAGAAGATGAGCTTGTCTCATGCTGCCTTCCTCCTGTTGTTGGGATCCTAGATAGAGTAGTTGGTTTCAAACTGACATTCTCAACTTTGGGTTGACCTTGGAAAAGAAATTCTGAATATGAAAGAGCGACAATATGGAAATAACCTGGGCCAGTGACACCGTGCAGTGTGACAGTGGACGTGGCTTTGGTACTTTGACTGCTCGAGGCAATAGATGTAAATGTCCTTGCTTGGTTAGCTACTGCTCCTCACTTTCTTTTTGTTCTTTCCCCTGTTCTTTGTGGAGAATGTAGCTGGTGTCCTTGGGATCTCAGAAGTTTAGAACTACTCTGGCTAAACACACGGAGCTTTTCAATCGAACTTACCTTTTGTGAATGGGTACATTGGGAAGAAAAGGCCAGCTATCACTTGTCCTGAATACACTAAACTCTGAGCAATGGCTCCCGAGTTTTCTCTCAGCTGTGGAAACTTCTTATGTCAATGCTGCTGGGAAGCTGGGAGGCAGACCCTGCTCTGATTTGCAGAGGTGTCAGGGACCAAGGGTCCCCTTTAGTCATGGTTGTGGTGTGGATTTGTGTGAACCATGTGAGGGCCCAAGGAACACATTTTGAAATAACTTTAAGGATCCTAAAATCAGGAGCTCCATAGACACATAATAGTGCTTTTCTGACTGACTTCTAGAAAAGGTCTATTTCTGCTGGTGTTCCTGCCTCCTGCCCACCCCCACCCCATGTTTCTAGATAGCATCAGCTACAATGTCACATGCTCAAAGACAACTTTCCTCATCCTTGTGTCCAAAATTATCACCTTCTGTTGTGTTTCATCATATGGCCACTTGTGACATATTTATTTGTAGTTCTTTAGATTCACACATCTTTAGATGAATTTTCTGGGGTTGCCTTTAAAGATAGCCACAGAATAAGTGGCTTAAAAGCAACAGGAATACTGCGCACTTTTGATCCCCACACTCAGGAGGCAGAAGCAGGCAGTTCTTCAAGAACTCGAGGCCAGCTTGGTCTACATAGCAAGTTTCAGACCATCCAGAGTTACATAGTCAGACCCTGTCTCAAAGCAAGCAGTTCCTACCCTCTCCACTGTCTACCTCCAGTAATATTCTCTCCAAGTCTAGAAGCAAAATGGAGATCCTTGGAGGCCTTTTTCACAGCCAACCTATTGAGATTCTCCAACCAGTTGACCATAATGGAGGGTCCCTTTCTCAGGGAGCCTTCCTGCCAACCTTATTGTGAATTCTCCAACATGAGTCTGCTTCTTTTTTGAATGATTGTGCCGAGCTTGTGCCGATGATTGTTCAATCATGAGGTCCTGTACTTCCTCTATTAACTTGTGCCTGGAGCAATCAAGTTCCGCTCCTAGAACTTTCTACATTCCCTTGCAAAGTGCCTCTGAAGCTATGTCCAAAGTCCTTCATCTATCCTAAGTCTTCCAGGGGTTGATGCTGGTTCTGCTCCTTGGTTCCTCCTGATGTCCTGTAGTTTATGCCTGAGACTTTCCTTCTATATAGAATGTTTAAGCTTTGCTTTTCCCAAGTTTGCGTTTTGCACAACAAGCATAAACAGTGCAAAGTGGGCTGACTATTATGAGCTTGAATTCGCTTGATTTACTTGACTGAAACTATTGTAAAATACACTCTATGTGTGTATGTATAATTTCAGCACTCTATGTGTTGGCAGATGAATTTCCAGCCTCAGAACCAATGCAGAGGACAATTCAAGGCACGACTGGGTACGACCCATATGTTTCAAATATAATGAAAAATAAGTACTAGTTCAGTTTGTATGTTTAATTTTTTAACAGGAGCTAGTCAGAGTTCAAAGTAGGCTATGGTTCTATTTTTTATTAACTTGCCATTCACATTTCTGGTGTGTGTGTGTGTTTTGTGTGTGTGTATGTGTGATGTGTGTGTACGACTGTGTGTGCATTGTGTGTGTTTATGTGTGTTTGTATGTATCTGTATGTGTGAGTGTGTTTGTGTGTGACTGTGTGTCTATGTGTGCCATGAGGGCATTTGTGTATCTATGTGCATTTGTGTGTGACTAGGTGTGTTTCTGGTTGTGTTGTGGTGGAGTGAATGCTGCCTCTCCTGAACCACCGTGCCTCATCTGCAGGTGGAGGTCTGCCGAACATTGCTGCGTCCTCTCACCTGCTGAAGTAAGGCCATATGTACAAAATATTTTCTCCTCTCCAGACCTGCTTGCTGCCGAGTCTGAATTATTTATTATTTATTCCTCAGCACAATAGCTTTACTGCTTATTTTCGGCATGGTTCGTGAAATAGACACCGGAAGTAGAAACATATTGGCTGTAACTGCCTCCTGTTTATTGTTGAGCAAGGCTATTGGAGACTCCGGGTCCATGTGTTGCCTTGAGTCTGTGGAGTGGATCTAACGCAGGGCCCTCATATACAGTGGCAGCCAGGCTTTCTCCATGAGAAGCTGGCTCACAGAGGGCCGTCTAAATCTTCCTTGTCTGCTGCAGTCTGCTTTGTGAAGATTGCTAGGAACATTTCAGAGCTCTCTCCAAATACTGAAGTCCTTATCACTTCCTAAACTGAAGGTTTGCTCAGGCCTGACTCAAAGCAGTACCAATACTCTGTCTCTTATCAGCAACTTCCTGTGATGGTGCTGGGGAACTCTCTGACCCTGGGAAGAGAGGGGGGACAAATACTGAAATCCGTTAGTTATCTATACGGAGGCTCCCAGCTTTGTTTTCTTAGAGAAATCTATGTCGATCAGCACCACTAGGGGGTACCAGTGGGCTACGTTGGAGCTGAAGAGGCACCGCACTCCAGCATCCACCCCACTCCCATTCCTTCCCACACTGCAGGGTCGGGGGAGGCAAAAACAACCCGGGGCGCTGACGTCAGCCAGCCGGAGGCGCCTGCCGCTTGTACCCCTAGGTATAGTTAATCCCCAGGAGTGAGGCCTGTGCTTTCCCTGGAAGCCCAATTTTCAGCTTAAATCATTGCCCTAATCTTATTTTAATGTGCATTGGGGCCCTGGTGGCTAGAGTGGGTGGCAGGGGAGCAGCATTTAACATCCTTTGGAGTTTGGATTGTGCCCGACACTTCTTAAGCACTTGGGTGGGACAGAGAGACTCTGTAATCTTGAAGCTGCAATCGACCTCAGTAGCCGTTGCCTTATTTGGCAAATTTAATGGCGGCGTTAATTTTGGGGGTTAGGGATAGAAGAGAAGGAAAGGAACAAGTGTGAAATAGCTAATATGTGCTGTACACGTTTTTCTATCACGACGACTTTATGAAGTTGTTCGAAATGCTCAATTTAGCAGAGACATTGAGAGAGATCAAAGTCTTCAGTCAGCTTGACAAGTGGCCTGTGGAGCCCTCCACTGGCCAGTCCCAGAACCACAGTCTGGATCGGCTACCTGGGCGGTTTGCCTCGCTTTCCAGGTTTACGGAAGGACTCTCACCAAGTGAGTGGGTTTATTGATAGTTTTACACGAAACTTGGCAAGAATGGAACAAAACCCACATTCCAAGGGGAACTAGTCCAGTTCAGGACAGTAGAATAAAGCCTAAATTTAACCACTCAGATGTGAGTTAATCAACAGTTGTCTACAATGTATCTTGCCTGACTTGGATCAAGTAACAGAAAAGCAATGGCTAGCAGAAGGGCGTTGTTTAACTGGTGAACATTCACGGGCTGTATTTACATAAGTAAATGAAGAGAAGAGAGCAGTTTATCTGATGATATGGTTCCCCATCACATCGCCGGCACCAAAAAGGGGTATAGTGACCCGGGACATTAAGTGTGAAGGGAGTGACACACAACGCCCAGGCAGCGGCTGTCCATAAATGGTGAATCAGAATTCAAGGATGCTTTCAGAATGGCGACGGGCCCACAGCCTGCAACCCAGACTTCTTCAGCTGAAGCCCACATCCAGGTTGGGTGAATGAAGTCTGCTCTCTAAACGTAAACACTTAAATCAAGAAACCAAACTGTAGATACTTCACAGACCAAAGTGCTCCATGAAGGTGCGATGACTCCAAAGTTGGTCAGAGAGGCATCAATGTCCTATGAGGTGTCAATGTATGGGGTTTTTTGATTTTTTGTTTGTTTGTTTTTTCCTGTTCTGACAGGGGCTGCTTCACCTTCAGAGATTTTGTTCCATTCTTGAAAAACTTCATGTAAAACTCGGAATAGTCTACTTGGTGAGAGTCCTCAAAGTCAAGCTGGAAAGAGAGGCATGTGTGGTGTAGCTCGCTGAGCCCAGCTGGGACCGAGTTAGGACCGGTGGCCAAATCACATGCTCTACAGTTTTTAGTCATTTGCCTGTGAGTAAAATCTTCACTGTGGTGATGGCTCAGCTTCGTTGTCAACTTGACTGGATTTAGAATCAACATGGAAACACACCCCTGGGTGTGTCTGTGAGGGTGTATCCAGAGACGCTTAAGAAGGGAAGGCCTATCTCGAGTGTGGGTCCAACTCTCCCATAGACTGGGACCTGATTGAATAAAAAGGAGAAATGCGGGGGGGGGGGGGAAGCTTCAGGAGGGGATGAGAGAGAGCACAGCAGTTAAGAGCACTTACTGCTCTTGCAAAGGATTAGGGTTTGCTTCCTACACCCACATGGCACAGACACGACAAGCACCACCTCACATTTGCCCTGACATGACACTTGCCTGTCATGATGGACTGTCCTCAAACTGTGTGGCAAAACAAGTCTTTACCTCTGTCTTAGTTAGGGTTTCCATTGCTTTGAAGAGACACCATGACCAAGGCAACTCTTAGAAAGGAAAACATTTCATTGAGGCTGGCTTACAGTTTCAGAGGTTAGTCCATTATCATCAAGGTGGGAAACATGGTATCGTCTAGGCAGACATGGCGCTGGATGAGATGAGAGTTCTACGTCTTGTTCTGAAGGCGACCAGGAAAAGACTGGCTTCCAGGCAGCTAGAAGGTTCTCAAAGCCCACCCCCACAGTGACACACTTTCTCCAACAAGGCCACACTTCCTAATAGTGCCACTCCTGGGCCAAGCATAGACAAACCACCACACCTTCCATAAGTTGCTCTTGTCACAACAATAAATAAGGACAGGGTTGGAGAGATGGCTCAGTGGTTAAGAACACTGGCTGCTCTTCCAGAGGTCATGAGCTCAGTTACGAGGAACCACATGGTGGCTTATGACCATCTGTAAAAGGATCTGATACCCTCTTCTGGCACGTGGCCAGAATATTCATACATATAAAAGAATACATAAATAAAAACATTTTAGATCAATAACCTTAAATTAAAAAAAAAAAAAAAAGACTGACAGTGAACATTGTAGGAAGAAATTATGAGGATGCAGGAGGCATACTGTGTCAGCACTCCTGGCCATAAGTAACATAGAGCAATGGATGTAATGAGCTCTCAGCAGTACCTCCTGAGACAGGTAGCCAGTAGAACCTTCTGGAAAAGCAGCCATGTGCCCTTAGCTGGGGGAAAAGAAAGCACAGGGAGGGAAATGAAGGTTTGGATGGAAAATTTAAAGTCAGGGCTTTTGTTTCTGTGCTCTGGGCTGACAGAAATGACCATGATTAGCGGGCCAGATGTTTGCACATTCACAGTCTTGATGAGAACAATACCACCTACTCTCATTCAAAATGCGTGCACCAGGAATGCCAGTGACAACATCTGGAATGTTCTGGGTGGCTGTTGTTTGCTTTTTCAGACCTGACGGAATCTCCGGTTTCTCTCAGTGCTCTCCAGTTTGATGCTATTATCTTCTGGTGTCTGAGGAACACACGGTGAGGGATGCTGATGCCTTTGCCTCTGGTCTGTAGCTAGCAGGCTGGTGGGAAGATGTGCTAACAGTGGTAGCCACATTGTGCTTTTCCTTTGGGGTATGTGGCCATGTGGTACGTAGTCGTGACATTGGCTTAGTACTGAAAAAAGCAATAATGTGTCCATTATGAACCAGTTTCTTCAGATGCCTCCACACTCTGGCTTTTCATACTGACATCTAAAGTTACTGGCTTCCACGCAGGTTCTCATAGGGTCTGGCTGTTTACACTAGGCTCACCTTGACCCCCCTAACCCCCCAAATACTGAGAATATAGCACCATGCTACCATGCTTGGTTATGTCACTTAAGTTCCGACAAACTTTCTGCAAGGAAGGGCCCATCTTTTCCTCCTTACAGAGGAAGAAGCTCTGACAATCTTTTCAGGAAGTGACACAGTCAGGTGTCAAACTTGGGTTTGTCTAGACTCCAAATCCATGCCCTCTCCATCTTCTCAGCCAGGTCCTGGGTGAGGACATCACAGAGGTGGGTGTGTTTGTACAAGACTAGCCTGCTTCCTGGGAGTGGGAGTCTCCATCAGTGCCCCTGCGTGAGCCATTCTGTCTGGGTTTGAAGAGACTCTGTCAGTTCTTGCTTCATACTTTCTCTGGCTTCTTCCATTCCTAGGCCAGAGACCCTAAATATACACCTTCTGTTTGTGACTCACCCGGTTTTTCTGTTTTGCTCATCATTAATAAAAATAGCTAAGAAAACAAACAGTGAGGCAGCCCACAAAATATGAATGAACAGCTCATATCCACAGCACCTCCCGGTTTTGTTTTCTTTGCCATTTTAGACACTTTGGGTGGTTAGTAAAATCTAGCGGAACTGAATTTTGTTTTTAGGCTCTGGCAGAAAATTGTCATGTTGGCCTGGGTCTTAAACTGTTTGCCTAGCCCATGTTCCTGTTTGGAATGAGGTGGCCTTGGACTAAGGGAAGAACCAAGTGGCTGAGTATCGTGGCCATGGAGAGGCGATTGTTATAAGGCACCCTGCAGGAGGAGCCCTTCTCAGTCTAGGCCGAGTCTATGTTGGACCCTCCAGTCTGTGCTTCTCACAGTCTCTCTCCTCACGCCAGTGTGTCCACCTCACCTCCCATTCTGAGTTTCTTTGAGTCTCTCTCCCTCATGCTGCTCCTTCTATGCTAGTGAGTTTTCTAGA
Organism: Mastomys natalensis; assembly: GCA_021653895.1. Lineage (NCBI taxonomy): Eukaryota > Metazoa > Chordata > Mammalia > Rodentia > Muridae > Mastomys > Mastomys natalensis. The sequence continues at coordinate 102,222 of JAJTUV010000574.1, forward strand.
CGTTTCTATTCTTTTTAGCACCTGCCTTTTAATCGAAGATTGTGCAAACTATCACAACAGCTAATATTTGTGCACAGGAAGAAGACTAGGAGGAGGAAGAGGATGAACTGGGAGGCAGTGGAGTGACCCAACTATACGGTGAAAATGCCACAATCATACCCATTATTTATATGTTAATAGGAAATTCATTAAAAATAAAAAGAAGGCTAGATTGTTATTAATTCAAGGTCCTGGTGAGGAATTTTATCATAAAGTTTTGTTTCTCCTGTCCCAACACACAGTGGGTAAGGAATATTCTTAGCAGGATTTATTCTGTTCTATTCTGTTCTTATCTTAGGATTTTACTGCTGTGAACAGACACCATGAGCAAGGCAACTCTCTTTTTTTTTTTTTCTTTAAAGATTTATTTGTTTATTTTATGTACGTGAGTACACTGTCGATCTCTTCACACATCATAGTAGTCAGTGCTCTTAACCTCTGAGCCATCTCTCCAGTTCCCCCAAGACAACTCTTAGAAGGACAACATTTAGTTGGGGCTGGCTTACAGGTTCAGAGGTTCAGTCCATTATCATCAAGGCAGGAACATGGCGGCATCCTGGCAGGCATGGTGCAGGAGGAGCTGAGAGTTCTACATCTTCATCTGAAGGCTGCTAGCAGAATACTGACTTCCAGGCACACCTACTCTAATAGGGTCACACCTTCTAACAGTGCTACTCCCTGGGCCGAGCATATACAAACCATAACAGTTCTTGTGTTGTGTGTGTGTGTGTGCATGCTGGAGGTGGATATGGTCAGGAATGAGGCAGTTTTATGGTTAGAATCTCCAATAAGAGGTACCTAATTTTTTCAAGAACACCTTTGGTAGCTTGTCAGACTTGTCAGAACTCACTAGGGACAACAGAGATACTGAAGATTTATGGTCACAGAGTGGGAACACGGAGAAAGGGAAGAAACAGGTTGGGAATGGCTTTGTTCTGAAGTCTTGAGATGTGGGAGAATTCTAGTGCCACTAAAGTCACCATGACAATCAGGGTTGCGCTGTGGACACAGGTAGAACATCTGCTACCCCTTGCTCATCCAGTCTTTCACTGTCCTCCTGACCCAAGTCACATTAGAAGTCAGGAGAGATGGCAGGGTCAACCACTGGAGCAGAGGGAGAGTAGACACCCCTGCTGCTGCCCCAAAGTGGCAGTTCCCCTCACTTGACACCCCCACTCTTTGATATGGGATCTCAGGTCCCAGGATGACCTGGAATTTACTTTGTGCCCTTGTACATCTGATGCTTCTGCCTTCACCCTGAGTCCTCTGTCCCCCTTTTTGTGCTGCTTGGGATTGAACCCTGGGCCTTATGGCTTACTAGACAAGCACTCTATCAACAGGCACCTTCAGCCGACGATCCTTCTTTTTGCACACATAATCCAATCTACCTTTGCACCCAGTCCACCAGAGTGTCTGAGGTCAACAGACGGCAGTGGCACACTGGGTGAGAAGGAAACCCACTCTCCCTCACGTGGGATGAGAGGGTTGGCTATCTGTATGACCTTGCCTGTGCATACAGAGGTAGTTTCAAGCCCATTTTGGAACTCCGAATGGGTGTTGTTACAGAAACCAAAGGGCCATTCTTAATTACAATTTAAATTAAGTCGGCAAAGTGGTCCAAGGAAAAAACGGTAACAAAAATAACAAACAAAACAGAATAATAATAATTAAAAAAAAAAAAAAAAGCTCTAAAGCAACATGGAAAATGGTTTTCCATGGAAAATCTTTCAGTTTTACTCTTCACTTTGAATCACTTTATCTAATTTTAACCCCAGCACTGGTTATGTCATTGCATGTCAAAGCTGACTGGAGATAAGGTGAATGCCTTCACTCAAGGCTTTTTGTGATCTGACAACTTTCTTTGGGAACAAAAGAAGCTGACAGGCATCTTAATGACTTCTCTCCGATGCCTTAGTCACCCGCGTGTTCACACACATAGCAGCGCAGACAAAGGCCCGTGAGAAGCACCTACCAGAAGTAAGGACAACTCCTCATTGTAAAGACAGCCTCAAAATCAGCACCATCTGACCATCATCCATTATCTATCTTCCTATCTATCTACTATCTATCTACTATCTATCTACTATCTATCTATCTATCTATCTATCTATCTATCTATCTATCTATCTACTATCTATCTTCTATCTATCTATCTATCTATATCTATCTATCTATCTATCTATCACTTATAGACAAGGTCTTATTAATAACATAAGGCCCAGGTCAGCTTCACACTCTTTATGTAGCTGAAGCTGACATTGAGCTCTTGATTCTCCTGCCTCTAACTCTCAAGTGCTGAGATTATCACCATGTGCCACGGCGCTTGACCTCTCATGCCTTTCAATTCACCTGGTGTGTTTAAAGTGGGGGTTTAGCCATCACGTGGGTTGGAGAGATAGAGGCTGGTGATGAACATGTGAAACACTGGTTGGGTCTATGTCTATATGCCCTAGGGGACAGCCTCACTGGATAGGAAGATCCCGAATTTGGCATGTTGCTTTGGGGTTGATTTAGACCTGGTTGCTGCCGTGGGCAGAGCAGAATGTGAATTGCTTACCCATCTCTGTTGCCAGGATGTCAGGCTGCTGACAGAACATGGAATTTATGGAGTAGGAAAATGTCCTTTCCACAGGCTTACCCAAGGCACGTGTCTCTATCTTTTCTACAAGTAGCTCACATACACCAGAAGAGAATAGGCAGCTTTCTGTATAAACATGAGAAAACACTTGCTCACTTGTGAGGCTTGTGTGAATATCACACACATGAATCTGATAGAACCTGGGAGAAATCAGTGCAGAACCCTTGGCTTTGAAGCTGAGAGTCCTAGCTATAATAGAACCGTGGACACTTCATCATTTTCTTTCTGTCCTTTGCATATGTGTGTGTGTGTTTGCATTAGTCAGTATACATGTGTGGAGGTCGGAGGTTCACAGGGAATGGCTTCCTCCATTGCTCTCCACTTTACACATTGAGCAAAGACCTCTTGTTGGAAACTCACCAGTTCAGTCACCAGTTGCCCAGCGTGTTCCAGAGATGCTGTCTTCACCTCCTGAGTGCTGGATCTGCAGGCAGCCCACCACACCTGCCTAGTTTTTATGAGGGTTCTAAGGATCTCAACTCTGGTCCCCGTGCTTACAAGTCATTTTCCCACTGAGTTATCTCCCAGCCCAGATACTGCAACTTACTAAAATATCACATTGTGTAGAGAAGTTTAAGATAGTGTACCTGAATATTTATAAAATATATTTTTACTAAAGCAGTATTGTTCAGAGAAAGAAACACACATTAGAGTCAGGGTTGGGGAAAAGTTCATATATGCTGTCTTATAAGTGAAGTACCTATGGGCAAATCATTGGCTGCATATCTGAACCTTTCACCTGTAGAATAGGCACAGTAAGAGTGACCTGATACGATATGATAGGCATCGTGTCTAGCACATATCTATCTGCACAGGGAAGGGGCCTAGGGTGGTTTGTTTAGTTTTCCAAATAGTAAATTAAACATATCTCATTTTAAAACTAAAAGTTAACTACTTGTGGTCAATACAACAGTAATGTTTAAGGAAAGGGAATGTTAATTTTGATGGTGACACTTCCGTGGGCTAATGAAATAGATTTATGTTTCCTGTTAACCTAATTGCTTTTTTGTTTGTCTTTATTTGTTTACTTATTTGAGACAAGGTCTCCTCTGCAGTGTAGTGTGGCCTGTATCCCACTGTGTATCTCGGGTGGCTTTAAACTCTGTATTTCCTGCCTCAGTTTTCTAAGGACTGAGATTATATGCATGAGCTAATGTCACGTCTTGACTGATGGGATGAAAATCATGTCAATACATAACGGATAAAGGAATTTTCCAAGAATTATATATATACCCCATTCACACAAGATAGACAAGTGTGACAATACATGCTTGTCATACCAGTACTGGGGAAGTAGAGGCAGGAGTGTCAAGAGTTCAAGGCCAGCCATAACCACATAGCAAGTTCAAAGCCTGCTTGGGCTATAGGACAGCCTGTCTCAGAAACATTAAATAAATGTATGAAATAATAAAGAGGAGATACCTGGTTGAATAAAAAGAGGATTGGCTGTCTCCCAAGTCTTCTATCCTTCCAACACCTCAAAGAGAGACAAACTACAGACTGAGCCTGCTGTGCGCATCTGTAACATCTGCTTCTCTGGTGGCTGAACCAGGAGAATCACAAGTGTGTGACCTGTGTGGGCTACAGAGTGAATTCAAGACTAACAGAAGCAACTTAGACTCTTTCTCAGAAGAGTGGAAAAGAGCTAGGGACACACAGAATATTGTCCAGCATGTGTAAAGCCCAAGCTTGAATCCTCAGTATTGGAAACAAAACAATTACTGCCAATCATAGGAAAATGGGTAAACCATTTGCAACGGGAAGGACATTGCACATGTGGGGAAGGATAGGGCGCCCTTGTGTCACAGCTCACCGTGCTGTGGGTCATGACCCTGTAACTATTGGGAGTGGTAAAAATTCAGCAGTTGTAAGATGTGTCTGAATGTTCAATGGTTTGCATGTCACTGTGCGAGGGTCAGAGGACAGTTTCATAGAGTCAGTTCTCCTTTCCATGGTTCTAGTGATCAAGCCCAGTCTGTCATTTCACCATCTCACCAATTCCTCTTTGATGGCTCTTCTTTCCAGTTTGTACATATGAAGGTGCCAAGAGTGACAGGCTCCTCATCTCAGGGACCAAATTTCTGGTCTTGGGGATAGCTATACATTGGGTGGGGCTTCTGCCTGGATTTTTGCAGGAATATCTTGTGTGTATATACTTTTCTTTTTTTTTTTTTTTTAAATTCTTGCATATCAACAGATAAGAGCTTTGTAGAATTGATTGAGCATCTATATGGATGGCTTTATACCATACCACTATCACTAAATTGAAACTGCATTGTACTGGCTGTTTTTGTGTGTCAACTTGACACAGGCTGGAATTAACACAGAGAAAGGAGCTTAAGTTGAGGAAATGCCTCTATGAGATTCAGCTGTAAGTCATGTTTCTCATTAGTGATCAAGGGGGGAGGGCCCACTGTGGGTGGTGTCATCCCTGGGCTGGTAGTCTTGGGTTCTATAAGAAGAGCAAGCTGAGCAAGCCAGGGTAAGCAAGTCAGTAAGTAACATCCCTCCATGGCCTCTGCATCAGCTCCTGCTTACCTGACCTCCTTGAGTTCCAGTCCTGACTTCCTTTGGTGATGAACAGCAACATGGAAGTGTAAGCTGAATAAACCCTTTCCTCCTAACTGGCTTCTTGGTCAAGATGTTTGTGCAGGAATAGAAACCCTGACTAAGACAAACGTCTTCTGGAATTTGTTGTCATGAGATTGACAATAGGGAATCTATTTTTGTTTCTTTCTGTTTACTCTTGGAATTTGGTGCATGGCTGCTCATGTAACCAATATTGCTCTGTTCAGCTCACCTGCACCTGCAGTGTCTTCAGGTCTTCCTGGATGAATCAGAAGGTTCCTAGATGTATCAGTTGGCCTTAGCTGCTTTTGGGGGCCACCCGTGCTGAGGACGGTGAGAGCAATATCACTGACAGAGTGTTGGCACTCACACACTTTACTTGGCATTTGTCCAGAACTTTCCCACTTTACAGCAAACAGTATTAGGTAGGGTCCTCAGGAATAGAACCAATAGGATGTGTGTCATGAGACCAGCTTTCATCTACACTGTGCCTCAGCTCATGTCATTACAGAGGAAGCAGCAGCTAGCCCAGTTCATGAAGTACAGGGTGCATTTGCCTCTCTGGTTGACCCTGGACCCCGTCAGCCTTCATGGGTCACTGCACTGGACTTTGATTATCAGATGTTAAGCATAGTTTAAGAGTTTTATCATTATGATGTGAAAGGAATAACATCATGTTTTAAATTTTCAGCCGAGCTCAAAGCCTTAATATTTTTATTTTTGTAGCACTTTTTACTTTTCAAAATTCCATTCCTGTTATTTAATCAGCAGCACAATGTCTTTAGGATAGCAAAGACTGCAAAGCTAGGGCTTAAGATTTCCCTTAAGGCTAAGCAGGGATTTAAGAGTGCTTCCACCCTAAGGCTGCAAGATTTGTGAGCGGCAGAAATGTAATCCTCTGGTTCGTATTTGAGAATTACTTTAAAAATTATTTTTTAAGTGAGCACAGAAAGTGGTGGATTTCACTTGTAGTTCACGCCTTCCGTCGATATCCTTTATTCTTACCCATCTTCTTCTCTTTGGTTATCCCCCATCTACCGTGTTCCCTTCTTACTGGCCTTCTTCCATCCCTTATATGGTCTTCTCTCCCCTACCCTCTTCTCACCTCTGTTTTTCCCAGTCTGTTTTTGTAACATGATCTACTGTAGCTCAGTTTGGCCTCAAACTCACTGAAGAGTTGAGGTTGACCTTGAACTCCTGACCTTCATGGCCCTGCCTCTAAGAGCTGGGTTACAAGTGTGTATTCCACTATGCCCAGCCTCCTCTCTACTTGCAGGCCACTGTGTGCTCCTGTACTTGTATTCTTGTTTTCCTTTCCCCGACCTTCCATAAAAGATGGCTTCCTCCCTGACATGGGCTTTTTTCTACTTTCAAGATTTCCGCATTTCTGGTTGGTACAAAAAACACTCTTATTATTATTATTTTTTAATTTATAAATTAAAGTGTTTATTGTACCCCTAAAAAGGTAAAAGAAGGTACCAGGTGAGAGAAAGAAATAGTCTGTTTCTTATACCATAAAGCCTGAAACATTTCTTAGGGGCTCAGTCAAGATACGGTGACAGTGTTTTTAACCTCTCTTGTTGCCCTGATGCTTAATCTCTGGGATCCTGGCACCAGCTGACCACTGGCTGATCCAAAGAGATAGGCTCTCTTGCTGTATGGGAACAAGGACCCAGAAGCACAACTGAACCTGCTGAGACCCAGGGAGGAGATCAGGGAGTACGATCCACCTGATCTATCAGGACCTGCGTTCATTTTGGTTCTGGTCTGCCTACTCCAGGGGGTGGAAGGGTTACAAAAGAAGGAGGTGAAACACAACTGCTTAGTGGCTCCAGGACATAGGGTGGGGTTGAAGACATTGAATGTGTGTTTATACAGGCTAGTTCTGAGACTTGTGTTGGTAGTGATGCTTCACCTTTGTAAGGAAAGCATCCTTGAAGCTACCCATCAGCTCTTGCTTCTCCTTTCTCCCACTCTCTTCTTATTGTCAGAGTGGCTTTTATACTTACTCACCACAGCAGGGATTGTTGGTGTGTGTTTGAATTCTCAGCACTTGGGAGGGAGAAGCTGGAGGATGGCTGCAAATTCAAGGCCAGTTCTTTCTGCACAGTGAGGTCTAGGCAAGCAGAGCCACACAGGAAGACCTTGAAGGCAAAACAAAACCCCAACCAATGAACTAACCACTTATCCTCATCCTTGAAGCCAACCAAGATCTCCAGACTAAATTTGTTGTTGTTTTATTGTTTGGTACAGGCTTGGATGAATGTTTTTGCTCACAGATGATAGTCCATGTCTATACTGTATCTTGTAAGTATACTTTGTAAACTTTGGAAGTAAACTTTGACTCTTGCTGTCATCCAGTTTATGGGAACCCGGATTGCCAAGCTCCGGGAAAACCTGTTCTTTGTCAGGTCTACCCACTGATGAGTCAGTCTTCAGAACTATTATATCACTTATTATATGCCAAAATGGGAGACAATTTAAAGCTATTTTTAAAAGCCTTTTAAAAGGGAAAATAGTTAAGCAGATGAGGAAGTCATATTGTTAATAGTGATTATTTGCTTTTTACATTTATTACTGTATAAGGGAGAGACACACTTTGTGTGTGCTTATACACCATGACAACACATGAGGGTTGGTTCTTTCCTTCCACTATTCACGGTCCCAGGGATTAAGCTCAGGTTGTCAGGCTTGTATCACTTTAGGACCCTGTTTTGGGAGGTTATGGACTGATTGAGAAGTAAGGCCTAGTTAGAAGGAGCGGTTGCTCCGGCAGCTTTTGAAGGTGATACCTATTTCTGCTGTCCGGCTTGAGCTTTCTGCTTCTTGATCCACTGAGAGGTGAGATGCAGACGCCTCAAGTTCCTACCACCAGACTCCAGAGCCACGATAGACTGCAACTATGAGCCAAAACCAAGCCTTCCTCTCATAAGCTGTGTCTGTCAAGCATGTTACCATGGTAACAAGGCAAGTGATTAACACAGCACCTATTTTATTTTTAACTCTGTTAGCAATACCAAACAAATCATTCTGTATGTTGAACAGATGACAAAACTAAAGACCAGAAAATTTAACATAAGTTGCTTTGTTGTACGACATTTATGATGGAGCTGCTACTTGGTCTGTGTTGTGCTTAATTTCCAAATCTTTTCTTCTACGTGAGCCATTCTTCAAAATGGGAGAACGTGGTGCCTTGCACCCTTTCATGGGAACAGAGCATGGCTTAGGAAGTGGGGTGTATTAGTCAGGGTTCTCTAGAGTCACAGAACGTATGGAATGTCTTTCTACATTGAGGGAATTTATTATGATGACTTAGTCTGTAGTCCAACTCCCCAACAATGGGCAGCTCTCAATTGGAAATCCAAGAATCTAGTAGTTGCTCAGTCCCACAAGGCTACTTGTTTCAGCTGGTCTGTAGAAGTAGATTCCAACAGATGTGTTGGCAAGTAAATGCAAGCAGTGAAGAAGAGCGAATCTTCCTTCTTCCAATGTCCTTATATAGGTCTCCAGCAGGAGGTGTAGCTCAGATTAAAGGTGTTGTACCACCAGGCCTGGATCTGGGACTCATTTTGTCAAAGGCTGACCTTGAACTCAGAGATTTCCTTGCCTCAGTCTCCTGGGATTAAAGGCATGTACTACCTTGCCTGGGTCTAAGCTTTACATAGCCACTAGGCCTCAAGATCTCCATGTCAAGATCAGGTTAGAAACTTGTGTCTTCCAGTCTCAAGTGAGGCTGGATCACAGGTGAGCCCTCCAATTCTGGATTGTAGTTCATTCCAGATATAGTCACGTTGACAATCAGGAATAGCCATCACACTGGGGTTCAGTAGCAGCGGCTCCTTGCTTGGTTCATGGCAGGGGCAAATCTGACTGTTCTTCCCTCCCAACTCCCTGCTGAGTTCTGTTCTGCCCAGCCTGCCTTTCTTTTCTTCAGCTCTTTAGAACTTGTTTCCTTTCTCTTTTAAAAGTACAGTGTCAGGGATCAACATCCTAAAGCCTTGTACTCGTAGGCAATCTCTTTACTGATGAGCTTTAGTCCCTGTCCCTCAGAAGTGGTCTTCTCTTGGACTGCAGGGAGGCTCATGGATAAGAATGTGTTCTGCTTTTGGAGAAGATTGGAGTTTGCTTTCCTACCTCCATGCTGGGCATCTCACAGCAACCTATAACTGTTATTTCAGGGGATTCAATGCCTTCTGCTGGACTCTGTGGGCGGAAACTCATGGGAGCAAACCAAAACACACACACACACACACACACACACACACACAACACACACACACACCTAAGAGTAAAGGGTCTGGAGAGATGGTTCAGCAGTTAAAAGCAAGTACTGCTTTGCAGAGACCTGGGTCTGGGTTTGATTACCAGCACCCACACCTGGAGGCTCACAAATGCCTGTAAGACATGTCTGATGTGTATGGGCTTCTGTGGGCCTCTGCACTTATGTGCACATAACCCCCACATAGACACACATGTATACATACATGTAATTTTAAATGATAAAAATAAAGTTCAAAAGAAAAGAAATAAACAAAGATGGGGTTTTCTCTAAGTTCAGTGTCTGGACCGTCTATACAGAAGTTATATAATATGTGCTGAAAGAATGGAACCTAGCATCCTGTGGTTTCGGATAAGCTCTCTGGGCCCTTTTAAAAAATGAGGTTTAAGAATATCACTTTAGTTAGCTTTTTGAGAAAAGAGACTATTCATTCGTGTTGTCTCCCCAAGGGGACTGATTGTCATTGAGGATCATGTTTCTGGAAAGAAAAACAACACGAAAGTCTTTGAACCAGTTTGTAGTTGCGAAACAAATTCTGACCCATCTCTGTACTGCTAGAGAACTCAGCAAGTAAAGTTTAAGTTGAGTGTAGGGAAGGAGTTGGAAGTGCTAAGAGTCGACTTATATGCATTATGCGCTAGCCTGTGAATTAATAAATGCTCCAAGAAGTCAAATTTCCGCATTAAATAAACAGGATAGTAAAGCTCGTCTACATATCTCCCAGTTCACTGTGCTTCAGGAACTCTTCTTTGAAACCACACGTGGGAAGCATTTCACGGAATGCCAGGCACACTGCAACTGCCAAGACGGTGAGTGGCATCCATTGTGATGCTAATACTCTCTCAGGAAGAATGCTCCAGAGGGCGACCAGGACTGTGATTATTACTCATTATGGATTTAACAGAGCAGGTTGCTAGACAATTGTGCTTTGTTTGACAATTAGATAGGTGGTTTCCTGGAAGATCAGTTGGAGGCGTTGGCTGTGAAAAGGGTCCAGAGAAAGGAGGAGAGGTGTAGCTTCCAGCTTCTTGCTTCCTGTGTCCTCCCACCACAAGGCTTGCAAAGCTGACTCAGGTGCTGGGATGAGGGAGTCCTGAAGGCGCTTTCCACCCGCTCCTTGTCCACAGGGAAAATAAAAAAATCGAAATTCCACAACTGAAGAAATAAATTTCAAGCCCACGCTGTTAAAGATTGTTTTTTTTTTTTTTTTCCAGTTTAGAAATTTTTATCACCGTTCCACTGACAAATCACATTTTGAAGCACTTCAAAAGGCTTTTAAAGTAACAAATAACCAGAGCTTATGGACATGTACCTGCCACAGGCTAGCAAATCAGCCAGTCTGCAGCGAAGAGCTCAGGTCTGATGGCCTTCATGTTTTTGAAGTAGGCTACATGTTTTGAGGCTAGCATTTAGAATATTTGGAACATGAAAAACTGAAGGCATTGAATTGTCGGAGGACAATTAAAATTGTTAGAGCAGATATTTTCCAAAATTAGTGAGGACAAATGTTCATCCAAAAGGGGCAAACTTTTAGCAAATTCCTGTAAATCATGAACATATCTGCCAAAGAAGCGTATGTTAAGTTCATGGTACATTAAATAATAGCACAGCATTCATTTGGCCACTCAGTGTGTAGGGAAATTAGCTTTACTAGAAACTGAAGTTTCTATATATATGTATATTCTGTTACTAATGATCATGTGTTATAGGTCAAGTCTTAACTGGAGGAATACTAGTTGTCTTGTTTGGAAAAGATCTTAGCTAAGCAGCCATGACCACTCATCCCCCAACCCACACCCCACAGGTATGGCCTGGCTTAAGGAGATGAGCTGAAGGGGTCATCTCAGGAATGCAGAAGCTAATTAACATTCCTGGTCAGCTCAAGAAAGGCCCCAGAAGAGAGAGACTAATCAACATTCCTCAGACAACAGGAGAGAAGACCGACCTGTAGGTGGGGGAAACACAGACACATCCCACAGGATGGACCGTTGACCACTCACAGAAAGGGAGGTCCTTGCCACCTCATTCTCTAAAGACCAACCAGTTTAAAAGTCACACTGTTCTGCCATCATATTGTGCCTAGCTGCTGTTTCTCTATGCTACCCCTGGAAACTGTATAAATGTTCGCTGATCAAGTTGCGCAGGGTCTCCTCTCCTTTTGGATGCAGGATGATCCCAGCATGTTGGAACAATAAAATTCCCTTGCTTTTGCAAGACCCGGGTCTGCATTGTCACTCAGGGGGTCCCGTAAACTAAGGCTCAGCAGAGTCTTACAGAGCTAGCCAATCAGATTATCACTTTTGCAAAGTATATGAGGGAAATTTGGATCTTGTCTTGGGTTCTCAGTATCATTAATAAAATAATTTAAAAACAGACTCAAATGGAAGCTCAATGGCAATTTTTTTATTAGAGTTTAAAGGAAATGGGGGGAGGTAGAGAAGGAGATAGTAGGGTACAGGTTATCTGAAGAAAGAAACAGGAAAATAGGGGAAGAGAGATAGATATAGAAGAAATAAAATAGCAGTAAGAATATCTGAAGGAGTCCTAAGGAACCAGACTATTAAACATTCACCTAACAATGCCCATAGTACATTCACATGTATATTACAATTTAATAAAAATTTCCCATTTATGCTGACAATGTTCCTCCAAAGAGCCAGACTATCAAACAAAAACCTCAACATCAGACGTGAGAACAAGGAGGAGGTACATGTAAATGTTTGGAGCAAGGAAAGGAAAGGGGGACGTGATGGAATGATACTGTAGTCTCAGCACATAAAATATTATTAAAAAAGGAAAGTTCCTAGGGCCAGCTGTGACTCTGAACAGCTGTTTGAAGGAGACTGGAGGAGAGAAGTAAAGAAGCCATGCTGTGTAACCAGCATGAAGGACAGACACAGGGACCACAGCAGCCACATGGCAGGGAGGAGGCCTTAGAGAAAGAGTAAGAAAACCCAATATGTTGGGGAAGCCCAGAGGGTTAGAGAAAGTATGCTTAGAGAAAGAGACTAGAAGAAAGGAAAAAGTTATACTTTCATGAATAATTCAGAAAAGTATGCAGACTTGCAAGCTAGCACGTCTGCGCCCTATGAGAGGCTGAATTTAAAGGGTAGGGATTTTGGGATAAAGAGTACAGTATCTCATTAAAGGGAAAATTATTCTGCCCATTTCTTTAGCCTGGCTCAAGGCAAGGACTTCTTAGGAGGTGGTCTCTTGGCTAGGTCAGCCATCTGCTCCAACTGGAACATCCGGTCCAGGAATTCTGTTCTGTTAACTAGAAGTTTTTCTTAAGGGCCTTTATTTCTCCTCTAGCAGAAATATATAAATAAAAGTTGTAACGGGGGTTCATCATAGTAAATAAAACTCAGTATGCTGACTTTGATGTTCATCACAGGCCAATGCAAACTGAGCTAGCAAACAAGCCTGCCGCAATGGTGATCTTGGAGTCTGTATACAAGAGAGTCACTGTGCCCTCAACATGTGGAACCCCAGGAAGCAGCATCTTTCTTTGCTTTTGTCACTAGGTTTCTCTCTGACACTTATATCAAATCTCACTTGCATGCTAGGGTGAATCCCTTCAGTCATGGGAGTTCAGTCTTGCTCCCCTCCCCAACTTCATTTCCTACATCTTGCCCTCAGCCTCTCATCTTTCCATGTCTGGAACAAGTTCTGCATAGCATCTTCTACTCATTGGCTCTCTTATTGCCTGTACTCGATGATGTCCTTCTCCCAGCATTTTGTGCAGCTGGCTCCTTCTCATTCTTGACATCTCTGTTTATCCTCCTATCCCCAGAGGGATGTGCTGATAACTCCATCTCCAAGGTGGTTCCTCAGTTAGATTTTATCATCCTAACTGTTCACTTCCCTATGGTCCTAGGCACCATAGTAACATCGATTCCTTTCCATTGCTTCTGTCTCTTACTGAAGGGCTAGTGCCAAGCAAACAGCCTCCTTGTTTGATTCATCCATTGCAACTTCTTGGTGTCCATCAGAGTTCAGTAAAGATATGTTTGATGATGGGGTCTGGAGAAGTTTTTCATCTTCAGGCACTTATGAGGACAGACCTAACCACTATGGGATTCTTCTGTATTCTTTTTTTGTTTTGAGTCAAAATTTTACTATGTATTCCAGCCTTGGCTGTGGGCTCATAATGTAGCCCAGGTGGCCATGAATTCCTTGACAATCCTTATACTTCAATTTCTTTTATTTATTTATTTTTTTAAAACATTTATATTTATTTTATTTATATGAGTACACTGTAGCTGTCTTCAAACACACCAGAAGCGGGAGCTCGATCCCATTAGATGGTTGTGAGCCACCATGTGGTTGCTGGGAATTGAACTTAGGACCTCTGGAAGAGCAGTCAGTGCTCTTAACTGCTGAGCCACCTCTCAGCCCATACCTCAATCTTATTACAGATGCCTGCTACCAAGCTCATCAAACAACCTCTTTTTGCCTGGGCAAGTTTGACTGTGAGCTCTGTCAGATAAAAGTATGTTTTGACAAATACACTCCCCCTACCCTGGTTTATAGGTAATCATGGTTGAAAAAAATTTATGAACAATTATGGAAGTATTTTTCCAAATAAACACTGTTGCATGCAAAGCCGGTGTGGTGAGTAGCTGGAGGCGAACAGCCTTCTTAGGAGGAAATATACAGTCGCTCATTGGTCAATGTATAACAGTCTGAATTTGGCATATGGTACAGATTTGGGTGTTGGTGTTTCAGAGTTGTTTGTTTGAATATTTTTGTGCAAAGTCCACACCCTCAAGGCTTTATGTGTCAAGCTAACCCGACAGAGTCCTATTTTATTTGTACCAGTGTCATGTTTATTTTTTTTCTCTAAGCAGCAGTGATTTGTGTAGAAAACGACTGAGATGTCTAGGTTATTGTTGATACATTTTTTTTTTGTTTGCTTATGTATTTACTTTATCTTTTTTTTCTCTCTTTGAGACAGGGTCTCTGTATATAGTCCTGGTTGGCCTGGAACTCACTGCATTATCCAAACTGGCCTTGAACTGGGTTTGCTTCTGCCTAGAGTGCTGGGACTGAAGGCAGGCACTACTATGCACATTTTATTTTGAATATAAGACACATAACTCATTTTATCATTCATTCCTTAACAATTGTTTTCCTTTTTTTTTTTTAAACTATCTTGAAGAAGAACTAGAAATATGAGTAGCCCATTAGATAAGATGCTAAATGCTCTTCAAGGGCTCAGAGGAGTGAGCAGCAAATGCTGGTGTGAGCTATACTAGTAGATTCATTATGTAGTAATACAAACTGCCCATGCAGGATGTGCAAAGCAACCCAAGGACTGGTGACATAGGCTTATAAGTTCAACTACTTCGGAGGCTGAGGCAAGTGGATCAAAAATTCAAGGCCACCCTGAGGATTGTAATGAGAACCTTTGTTAAAAGTTAAAACAACGGCCGAGGGTATAGCTCTGTATTCGAGAGACTCTCAGTTCAATCACAGAACTGAAAAAAAAAAAATAAGATTTTGCAAAGTGGGAAAGCTGACTCTGTGCCCTCATCCAACAATTTTTCTAACGAGACAGGATTGTTCAGAAAGTTGTAGACAGCAAGGGATTTTCCTTTCCCACTGGCGGCGGGGTGTGTGTACGGGGAAAGTGTTTCTTTTAAAACTCAAGTCTAGGAAGAAGGAGTTTTGAGAGGGATGAATCAAAGTTTTCTCTGTGTCACCTGGAGTTTAGAGATACACAGGAGACAAAGGGTTGACTTAGAGACAATGATGTCAACCAGAGCAGGAGCGGATGTCAGCTCCAACTGTAGTTGGCACCAAAAAACCAAAACCAAAACCAAAAAAACAGAAAGAAAACCCGCTAACAGATGTGGGAAGAATGAGTAAGTCCAATGGCCAGGCAAACTCCACGGAGGGTAGGTAGTGGAAGGTGTGTGTGTTGTGGTGTTACTTAGATTTCTAACTCACCTTGGATCATTTAGTTCCCAAATAAAAGACACAAAACCTTTATATTTATAACAAGCCTAAAACACTAGAGCTGGGCAGGTCTCAACCCTCTGTGCTATTTTGTCTACTTCCCTGTCAATTATCCTGAGATATCACTTGCCGTGTTTCACCTGAGCCACTCCTACTCCAACAGGCTGGCTTTCATGGACATGTTCTCACACTCCATCTACCCCATAGTGACTTCTTCCTTCTTCCTCTCTACTCCTGGTCTTTGCTTCTGATTGCAAGCCCTGGGAACCAAAGTCTCCACCTACGTCTTTTCTGTCCAGTTACAGGCTGTAGGCATCTTTATATAGCCACTAATTTTAAATTAAGGAGCAAGGTTTGCACAACAAAAGCTAGTACACGTTTGAATTCCACTGGTCTTAAGGCAATTGTGTGTACAGGGGAGAAAGAGAGAGAGAGAGGAGAGAGAGAGAGAGAGAGAGAGGAGAGAGAGAGAGAGAGAGAGAGAGAGAGAGTTGATTGTTGGTTTATTAGCATTGCTTGCAGGAGCATGGGCTGTTTATCTGAGACAGTGCTCCTTATCAGAAATGAAAATGTCTTTTTCTCATGAATCACCTTTAATCATATAGAAATCCTCAGGGAATGGGGGGTGCATAGCCTCTCCCCCTTCCGTGGCAGGGTGCTGATGGGTCAGTTCTGTGTGGAACTTGCTCACACACAATCACATTGCTGTGCTGCTCAGAACCCATCCTTCTACATGGCCTCCCTCACTCCTGACTCTCAGGTTCTTCCACGATGTCCCCTGAGCCTTGGAGGGGTGACGGAGAGGACTCATTTATGGCTGTCATTCAACAGCCATTTAGTCTCAGTACTTTGACCGGCTGTCATCAATTTTTTGATGAAAGTCATTCTGACTGTGGTAAGCTGAACTCTCAAGGCAGTTTGAATTTGAGCTTCCCTGATGGCTAAGGATGTTGGACACCTTTCCCGACATTTATTGGCCTTTTCATTTCTTTCTTTGGAAATTTCCTGTCCGGCTCATTAGCCCATTTAGTGACCAGATGATTTGTTTGCTAATGAGCTTTTGAAGTTATTTGTTGACTCAGAATTATAAACCCACTTTAGAGTCCGTTTCTTCATTCCTGTTCTTGTTTCCTTTGCTGGGCAGGAACTTTTTAATTTCGTGGATCCCGTTTGCCAAACTTGTCTTAGTTCCGACTTCCAGTGATGTGATAAAACAACAGAACCAAAGCAACTTGTGGAAGAAGGGGCTTATTTCATCTTACAGCCCTCAGGCCACACTCCATCCATCGATAGGGAGGTTAGGGCAGAAGCTCTAGGCAGAAACCGGGAGGTCAGAGCCTGTGGGGACCCTGGACCACCATCCCAGCTAACGAAAGTCGTGAATTGCCTTTATGAGAAACTGCCTCCTTTCGGAAACTTGACCTTCAGTTAAGAAAAAATCTCCTTTCTGTCAGGAGCCAAGCTCAGGAGGCTGCCTGCTGTTCTGAGAGAGCCTAGTCAGGCCTGCTGTTTTGGGAGGCCTAGTCAGTACCAGGTTGGGAAAGGAGGTTCTCCGGGTCTCAGGTCTCAGGAATTTAAGGAATGTCTGGCATTTCCTGGAGGCTAGTTGGGATGGCCCTGGGCAGGGACCCCTGCCCCCTTCCTTGTTCCCCCTTGCCCAGAATATATCTGTAAGTCGATTCCACATTAAACTGAGACCTTGACAAGACTCCTTTTGCTTGGTCGTCCGTTCTCTCTCTCCACCTGTGTTTCTTTTGCAGGTGAAGGTCTCCTCTTGAAACCCACGAATAACCGGACCCGCGGGTCGGGTCAAGAGCGGATGCAGGGGCTGCAGAGATGGCTTGGTCGGTAAAGCTAGACTCACAAGCAAAATATAAAGAACTGACGCAGAAGCCAAGTAGTTCTGCTTAATGGCTTACCTCATAACTTGCTCAGCTTGATTTTTTATTCAAGGGTGGCACTTCCCCCAGGGAGCTTGTCCTTCCTGTATCAATTAGCAATCAAGAATTCCCCATCGGCTTGCCTACAGGGCAAAGCCTTTGATGGAGGCATTCTCCTGAATGAGTCTAGCTTGTGTTAAGTTGACAAAAATCTAACCCAGACACAACTCTTGGGATCATCTTCTGTGCTGCCAGAGCCCTTTCCAGAAAGTCCTTACCTAAAAAAGTCTTGAAGCATCTCTGCTTTCTTCTAGTAGTTTTAAGGATTCAGGCTTTTAATGTGTGTGTGTGTGTGTGTTTAATTCGTTTTGGATTGATTTTTCTTAAATAGGGAGACATATGGATCTAGTTACATCTACACGTGGACATTTGGCTCTCCTAGCTGAGTTTGAGGAAGCCATCTTGTTTGTATATGTTTTTTGACTTTGGTGCATCATCAGATTCCCATAGTTGAGTAAGTTTATACCGAGGTCTATTATAGTCCGTTGGTCCACGTGTCTGTTAGGTTACTGTGGCTCCAGTTGAGATCCATCTTTAAAATTAAAGATTGCTTTGTCTATGTGGAAGCTTCTTGAAGACGTGAATTTTAGAATTTTTTTTTTCTAGTCCTAAGAAGAATTTTGTTGGGTACTATGTTGAATCTGTGGATCCTTTCTGACACTATAATATAGTCATTTTTACAATATCGACTCAGCCAACCCACGAGCTAGTGAAGTCTTTCTAGCTTCCAATGTTGTCATTTTAAAAGATTTCCACCAAGCTGATTATGTACCTTCCTGGGTATTTTATCATTGTGAAGCTATTGTGGACGAATCTTTCTTTAGATTTCTTAGTGTTTGTTTTGATCTGTAGAAAAGGCATCGGTTGTTGTATGCTGATTTGCATCTCATCTTGTAGCACTCATTATCAGCTTCTGGCTCAGCACACTTTGAAATGTGTTGACAGAGACTACAGTTTGCCTGGTTCCTTCCTAGTCTGTGAGAATTCATTTCAGATGCTCCAAGTCTTCATCATTACATTAGTCATTAAGGAAAAGTTTCCCCCGATTGAAAGCAAAACAAAGCCAGCTCTGTATCTGCTGTCGCTCACCTGTGTGCGGTCATCTTGTAGCCAACGCGTCAGCTCACTACGTCTGCAACCCCTAATCCCATGGGAGGAGTGTCATTATTATTATTTATTTATATTTCCATTTTGATGACAATTATAGACATAGCTTAGAAGAGGAAAAGAAGATATTTAGTTTAAAAAATTAGTTATATTTTTATTTACTTATTTAGTAGTTTGTGTGTGTTACATGCATGGAGGTCAGAGTCTCATAGTGGGAGTTGCTTCTCTTGCCATGGATTTTGGGGATTGAACTCAGGCTTTCAGTCTTGGGGGTAGGGGGCAAGTGCTTTTTCCCAGTGGAGCCATCTCATGAGCTCTATAAGTTTTCAAGATCAAATTTCCACACAAGTGTAAGGTCCTGTGCTCAAGATGTTCTTTTCACACGAGGACATTACAACTCAAGTGCCATTTAGGTTTCAAAATACTCCAGATTGTACAGCTGCTCAGTGGTCCATTTGTCATCATTTTGTTCAGTTCCTCTGCTCACCTGACCTCAGCCTCCTCTCCCAGTGGTGCAGACTCGTGCATCAGAGTACCTTTCAGCTGAGGCGGCTGGTGAAGTGTCGTGTTCACTAGCAGCAGTAGCCGTTACACACAGATGGCAAATTGTGGCCATCTTGCAATACACTTCTCTAATCATCTTTACAGATGGAAAACATGATGATGAAAACGGAGAGACTGGCTCTAAAGCACAGGAAAATATGTTCCAACAGCTGCTTTCCCCAGAGGAGCTCCACCGAGTTCTGTATCCTCATTGGCGTGCGGTTTTCATCGCTCCCCTCAAGGTAGCGTCTGCTGTTCAGGTTTTTCATGTCTCTCTCTCTCTCTCTCTCTCTCTCTCTCTCTCTCTCTCTTTTTTTTACCAACTAACTTTCTTTTTCTGGTTTGGAAATCCTTACTATGCATTTAATCACTAGTTAAAAAAGAAAAACTAAGAAGCAAAACTTATAGATAAGGGGCTGCATATGTATTGGTCTGTAGAGTACTTACCTACTATGTTTGAAGTCCCGGGTTTGATCTGGAACACTGCATATCACTGTACAAAAAAAAAAAAAAAAAAAAAATCACCCAATTAACAAGTAACACTAAAGAAATGATGAAAATCAGGTTACAAATGACCTGGCTATTTATAGCCAGTGTACGTCTGTCCCTACATGTCTTCCTTTCTCCCTCTTTTCTGGTTCTACTAGCCCTCAAACTTTTTTTTAAAAAGTGCTTTCTTTGGAAGATTCTGAGATGCACTTTCTAAGGAAATGTTTACTCTACATTTTAAGAGAGGCCCAATTTGAGGCTTTTAAAATCCATTTGCTACTGTTGTTTGTTAATTCAATGACCTTAAATAATAGCAAAAAAAAAAAAAAAAAAAAAAAAAAAAAAAGTCACCAGAGTCTGATTTTATTTTGTCTCTTCTCTGAATCTTTTGAATGTTTCTTACTGTCATTTTATTTGCTGTCAGTTGCATTTTAGGCAAAATTTGTCATACATATATCTTCTTCTTCACTGATTACAAATCAAACAATAAAATTAATATTATCTCATAGTACCCAGAAAGGACTCATTAAAATCCCATGATACTTCTTGAAGCTTTATTTCTTTTTACTATCATACACAGGAGTTAGCCTGGCTTTCTTTACTTCCCACAGATAAGTCTCCACCAAATATACTACATTCCAAATATCCCAAGTCCCATCATTGAGAGATTTTAAGCCTTTCCTCTCAAGCTAGAATAAATTTTGAAATAAAATCTTACACTGACTCGAGAGTCTCTTGACCCCCTACAACCCTTTTTTTTTTTTTTTTTTTTTTTTTTTTGGTTTTTCGAGACAGGGTTTCTCTGTGTAGCTCGGGCTGTCTGGGACTCACTCTGTAGACCAGGCTGGCCTCGAACTCAGAAATCCACCTGCCTCTGCCTCCCAAGTGCTGGGATTAAAGGCGTGCGCCACCACCGCCCGGCTACCCTACAACCCTTTTTGATGTCACCCCATCACCTTCCAGCGACCTTCTGCGATAGCTTACAAGTCACAGTGCCCTAGTCCACTCAAAGAGGGGGGATGTTTTGGGTAATTTTAAAAATAAGCTTGCTCCTTTGCCTGGGCCGGGCCGCCAGCCCACTCTCCTGACTTAGTTCTTGCCAACTGGTGCCTTTCCAGGAGCTCAGCCCAAGCTCCTGGGGAAACCTCTCCTGGTTTAGTTTTGAGATCCGCTGCCTCACTTCCAATTTGCCTATTCCTCTGGGCTAGCTTTGCCAAGCCACCAACAACCGACCGCCCTGTCTTATCTCGTTCCCTTGTGTACCTTAGTTCCGCGGAAGAAAAACTCTAAACTGCTTTATTATTCTAAAACTTGCCAGATAATCTAAGTGCTGGGCAAAGAATCTCCTGCCCTAACCTTATCAGCTAGCCTATTTCAGCCATCCACTGGTAACAGAGGACACTGTTTCCAGCTACCCAAGATCTTACACAGTTGTTGCATGTCTCCCATTCCAAAGCCCACCTCTTTCCCTGCATCCCTTCTCTTCCTCCTGGGAGTTGGAAATCCCACCTTTTCCTCTTTGCCCAGTGATTGGCTCTGGCCTTCTTTATTGACCAAATCAAGAACCAGTTAGGGAAGCAGATTTTAGTATCAGCTTCTCCCCTTACAGGGGAGAACATTCTTATTTCTGAAAGGGTTATACAATAAAGCATTAGCCATGTTTACACATACAGTGACCTTTTCTTAGTATGTATTTCATAGAAAACACTGGCAGAAGAGCTGGACAGAGCTCAGCCGTAGAGTACCTACTGGGCATGTGCAAGGTCCCGAGTTCAACCACCAGCAGCACCAAATCAAACATTGGCCGATGGAAATGCTATGCAGAGATGGTTCCATGATCTCAGTATTTTTCTAAGAAACTTATAGTTGGGATCTTGAAGCTGTTTTTTTCCCAAAGTCTGGCCAAACCAGTTTTCTTTTAAATAAGACAGCTCATTTTTATTAAATATTAAACAAGCAACAACAATAAGACACCTTTTATTCCAAAATCAAAGAAATAACCGAAAGCCTACAAAACTCATGGAAATGGAATGACTCTCTGCTCAGTGATCTCAGCATCAGGGAAGAAATAAAGAAATAAATTAAACACCTTCTAGAATTCAACGAAAATGAAAGCATGACATGTCCAAACTTATGGGACACACAAAAAAAGCAGTGCTAAGAGGAAAGTTCATAGCACTAAGTGCTTCCATAAAGAAACTAGAGAGTTCTTATGCCAGCAATTTAAAAGTATACCTGAAAGCTCTGGAAAAAAAAAAGATAAAAACACACCCAAGAGGAGTAGACAGTAGACAGTTTGAAATAATCAAACTCATGGCTGAAATCAATCAGTTAAAAACAAAGAGAACAATACAAAGAATCAATGAAACCAAGTGCTGGTTCTTTGATGAAATCAACACCATAGAGAAATCTTAGCCAAACTAAAAAGCAGAGAGACAGTATACAAATTAACAAAGTCAGTAATGAAAAGAGAGATATAACATCAGACAATGAGGAAATTCAGAGAATCATTAGGTTTTACTTCAAAAGCCTGGTTTTAGCATAGAATTCTACCAGACTTTCAAAGAAGAGCTAATACCAATACTCCTCAAACTATTACACAAAATAGAAAGAGAAGGAACACTGCCAAACTCATTCTATGAGGCCACAGTCATCCTGACACTTAAACCATACAAAGGCTCAACAAAGAAAGAGAATTTTGAGACCAATTTCTCTTACATTGATGTAAAAATACTCAATAAAATACTTGCAAACTGAATCCAAGAGCACATCAAAGACATCATCACCATGATCAAGTAGGCTTCATCCCAGGGATGCAGAGATGGTTCAATATATGAAAATCCATCAATGAAATCCACTACATAAACAAACTAAAATTAAAAAATCACATGATCATCTTACTAGATGCTGAAAAAGCCTTTGTCAAATCCAACAACCTTTCATGTTAAAAGTCTTAGTAACTCTAATCAAGCAAATGAAAGACCTGTATGACAAGAACTCTCTTGTATGAAAGAACTGTCTTTCTTCACAAGTCTCTGAGGAAAGAAATTGAAGAAGATATCAGAAAATGGAAAGATCCATGCTCATGGATTGGCAAGATTAACATAGTGAAAATGGTCATCTTACTACAAGCCATTTCTAGATTCAATGCAATTCCCATCAAAATTCCAACACAATTATTCAAAGACCTTGAAAGAGCAATTATCAACTTCATATGGAAAAACAAAAAGCCCAGCATAGCTAAAACAATCCTAAACAATAAAAGAATTTCTGGAGGAATCACCATCCCTGATCTCAAGCTGTACTACAGAGGAATAATAATAAAAACTGCTGATATGAGGCACCCAAGACATATAAAGCAGAGGATTTTGGGGTCTGAATTCAGTCAGAAAAGATGCACCTAACTCTCAAGAGACTGGAGGCTTCAAGGAGTGGGGAAGTCTAGTGGGGTGGGAGGTGAAGGGGTGGGGACATCCTCATGGAGATGAGGGTTGCAGGGAGGAGGTATGGGATGTGAAACAGTCAGAGGGTGGACCAGGAGGGGGATAAAATCTGGAGTGTAAAAAAAGATGAAATTAAAAAAAACCCAAAAACCCTTATAAACAAAATTCAAGATAAAAAGGAAGAAGAAGAGGAAGAGGAAGAGAAGGAAGAAGAGGAAGAGGAAGAGGAAGAGGAAGAGGAAGAAGAAGAAGAAAAGAAGAAGAAGAAAAAGAAGAAGAAGAAGAAGAAGAAGAAGAAGAAGAAGAAGAAAAGAAGAAGAAGAAAAAGAAGAAAAAGAAAAAAGAAAAAGAAAAAGAAAAAGAGGACTATCAATATGCTATAGGTACCTGCCCCAGAAAATTGCTGGTTGAACTAGAAATTGAAACTGATTGACAAGTCTTTGAGCCATGGTTGCTCAGTAGATGAATCTCTCCAGGCAGATTATACATGGAGAGAGACTAAGAGGCAGGGTTTGAACTGTACAGTCTTACTGAGTAGAGGTGGGAGAGGTGTTTGGGGCAGACTGAGAGAGGAAAGAGAAAGAAAGGGAAGGAGGAGCAGGCATGAAAAGCCACTGAGTGCTAGAGAAACGTGCTAACAGAGAGCAGCTGGGCTGGACTTCCACTCTTCAGATCCCCAAGTCTCCCCTTGCATCTCTTCTCAAGACTGACATCCATGCAGTCCCCTGACCCTTGGTCCTCCCCACAGAATGGATTAAAGAAGGCTTCTGCTTCAACACAGAGGGACTATTTTCCCTTTTCCAGTATCTAAGCAGCAGGGAGGTCTTCTGTGTTTCCCTCTATTTGTGGATCAGGTTTCTAACCTCAGAAATGTAAAAGGAGAAAAAGCCAAGGTTTAACATTTGAGCTACAGACACACACGAAGGAGGCAGTCATTTTGAGAAAAAAGCATTTTAAAGGATCAGGTGCCAAGATCCTAACATCTGTGGACTCCAGAGGGAAGATAAGATCCTGAAGGACTAAGATTTGTAAAACTCAAGTTAAGCCAAGACATTGATGAATTTCTTCCCTCTTTACCTGGTGAGTGAGTTGGGACTTGAGAAAAAAGAAGTCAGTTCATTGAAAAATTTGAATTTAAAATCAACATGAAAACAAAAAAAAATGTATCTTTGTTCTATCTGAGTTTATAATCTGTGAAAATTATGCCTAGAAAATATTGCAATTTCAGGCAGAAACTTTTGCAAAGAAGTAAAAAAAAAAAAAAAAAATCTAGTGCCCTACTCCACTGCATAGACTTACTAGTATGCATGCTTGCTAAGAGCTCTGTTGGAGTCTTTGTGCACCATAGATTAGAACAGTAACCGACCTTTACTGAACTCAGCATCCTAACAAAGCATCTTATGTCAATGCTAAGCATGGCAAGAAACTTGTAAGCATTTCCATCTTGTAGAGGAGGAAACTGAGGCCTGATAATTTTACACACATGTACACACACACCCGAACATGCACAAGCACACACACATTGACACTGAGTCTCACATATACCCATCTGGCTTTGAACTTGTTATGTAACCAAGGATAACCTCGGACATCTCTGCCTCTGTCTTCTGAGTGTTGGGATTACCAGTGTGGACCACCACAGTTGGTTTATATAATTATGGTGGTTTGAATGAGAATGGCCCCAAAGGCTCATGGATTTGAATGCTTGCTCATCAGGGAGTAGCAATATTGGAAAGGATTAGCAGGTGTGTGCTTATGGGAGGAAGTACGTCACTAGGAGATGAATTTCAAGGTTTCAAAAGCCCAAACCAGATCCAGTGCTTCTCTCTTCCCAAAGCCTATGGATTTGAGTGTGGAACTCTCAGCTACCATGTCTGCTTGCATGCTGCCATGTTTCCTGCTCTGAGCAAAATGGACACTACCTCTAAACGGTAAGCCCCGATTGAATGCTCTCCTATATAAAAGTTTCTGTGGTTATGGCGTCTCTTCACAGTAACAGAACTCTAAGACAGAAGTACAGGGATTGGAAACGAGGTCTGGTGTGAGCTAGCCAAACACTCGTATCAACTGAGTTACATCCTCAGCCCTTCAAGCTTCATAATGTCAGTGCTTCAGGTTTCAAAGCTATCACACAGAGTTCTGTCAAAATTACAAACACGCAGCTGCCTCTGCCAGGATTATAGCTCCCTGTACAGGATAGTGTTATCCAGAGCATCTTTCTCATTTTTGAAGCACATGACAAGATCAGGGACTTAGGAAGCAAACTTGGGTTTTTAAATCCATCTGGTTCCTTAAACATGAGAACTTTGTGGGGGTTTGTTTGTTTGTTTTTAATTTTTATTTAGAAAAGGTCTTACTATGTAGCCCTGGCTGTCTTGGCACTTTTGTATAGATCAGGATGCCCTTGAACTCATGCCAATACTTTTTCATCAGACTACTGAATGCTTGTATTGCAGGAGGGAATACCATTCCTGGCTTCAGAATGTGGGAAAGTCAACAAAACCTTTGAGCCTATTAAGAGTCCTTTCTTACAAGTGGTCTAAGAATTAAGCAATTTAGTATATAAATTACACATGGTAGGTGCTCATTTGATGGCCGTTGAATGGACTGAATAGATTTTGTACCTGCCTGGTTGTATGTTCAAATCACACAGCTCCTAAAGGAACAATGTGATGAGACACGGTCTCTAGTTAGTAGTCACGTCCTATGGTGGGAACTCTGTGAATGAGATTAGTGACCTCCTATTTTATATCAATTTATTTTAGTTAAATTATTTTAATAATAATTTTATTTTAAATTCAAAAGAGACCCTTTAGCCCCTCGACTCTGTGAGATCATGGATGTAAGGCACTGAGCATGACCCAGAAAGCAGACCTTCATGAGGCCTGAATCTACTGATGCTTTGATCTGGGACTTTCTAGAAACTGGGGGAGTAAATTTTTATTGCTGCTATTAAATTAATCTGAAGAGACTAAGATGAGAGCTGTTATGTAACCAGTGCCTAGCTTAAAAAGGACACAAATGAGTGTTTGCTGAATAAATGAGTATATAAAAAAGCCACCAATCCTCAAAGTTTAAAGACAGCTTTTCAGAAAGCAACATTTATTGTATGAAATACAGATTTTTTTTTAACTAAAAGAAATATTTTTAAAAATACTCTTAACTGGATTAGAGAAAACAAAGATACTTGAACCACTTGCTGCCCTACCCATTTGATTCCTACCCATTTTTATTTATAAAATATGCCCATACAAAAGCCGTCCTTGTGGTAACCCATTAGCCAATTAACCCTAGTGCTGTGACATCGTCTCATTCATGTGGAATGCTACAAGCCAAGGGATCACTTCCCTGTGCCCTGTATTTTTCCATTCTTCAGTTGCTCTCTTGTTACATTTACTTAATTAGGGATTGACTACTTATCGGGCCCCTGAAGATTCTTTTAATACTGCTTTCTATTTTCCAAAGTTTAAGGGGGAGGTCTCATTTGTATTTCTCAGCCGTCTCTGACTACTCATACATATTCATGAGCACTCCAGCTGAAATGTCTCTGCAGGACTCTCAAACCCTTTACATCTTAGTGTCTGCTTCCCAAACTCACAGGAATGCTGGAAGCAGGTGATAACTTCATCCCTGGTGGCTAGACAGGAATGCTACTTGCTTTTAAATATTAACCATCATTTCCTCCTAATCTCTTTCTAAATATTTGCCCTTTAACTACTCAATTTTGTTTTTCTCAAGACAGGAGTGCTTCTATCTAAAAGGAACCTTATACAAGTAGGTGTCTCATGATGGTTTTCCTAGGGATCTCTTTTTCATGGAGACAAGCTTGACTGTGACCAAGATTCTTTTCCTCACCCAAGCACAAGTGTCTAGGTCCATTCACACACTTCCATGTAAAACCCAACATTAGCAGGAAACCTGTTAAGCCAATTTTGCAAGAAGCCTTGTTAAGAGTTCTGTCTAAGCTCTGCCCCACAGTTAGCTGGTAACAGTCAGGTAGGCCTGACCCATTATAAAGGGGCTGCTTGCTCCCTCTTGTTCTCTTGTTTCTCTCTTGCTCTCTTGCTTTTGTTCTTCCCTTCCCCTGCTCTCTCCCCATTCCCTTTCCCCTCTCTCCACGTGATCCTTCTTCTCTTCTCTTCTCTTCTCCTTCTCTTCTCTTCTCTTCTCTTCTCTTCTCTTCTCTTCTCTTCTCTTCTCTTCTCTCTCTTCTCTTCTCCCTCCTCCCTCCTCCCCTCCCCTCCCCTCCCTCCCTCCCCCTCCCCTCCCTCCCCTCCCCTCCCTCCCCTCCCTTCTCCTTCTCTCCCCTCCCCTCCCCTCCCCTCCCTCCCCTCCCCTCCCCTCCCTTCTCCTTCTCTCCCCTCCCCTCCCCTCCCTTCTCCTTCTCTCCCTTCCCTTCCCATCCCCTCTCTCTCCCTCCTTTCTCTGCCTGGTCCCCCAGGGGAAAGAAATGCCTCAGCATGGGCCCTCTGAGGCACCCCTTCCCTCATACCTCACCACACCTCCATAGAACATATCCCCCCCTCTTTATCTTTTCAGAAACACAATAGCCTTGGCTCCGGATACCTGATCACCTTGATATCTGCTGGCAGTCCCATCCTTTAGGTTGAGACCTCATTACCCTAGTTTGTCTGCAGCTAGAGTCTGATTAGATCTGTTCACCCAGAACCATCCTTATTCCTGATGCAGCATCTTAGTACTTTTCCAGCCTCTGACCCCTTCCTGCTCCCTGACTATAAATTTCCATTTGAGCACACTGCATCTGGAGTGGAGCCCAATCTCTCCCATCCACTCCTGCATCTCATTGTGGCCCCCGCTGAACACACTGTGACGGTCCTCAGTAAAGCCTGTCTGCTCTATTCTCACAAGTGCTGTTGAATACTTCCTTCCCTGACTGAGGGAAGGCCCCTGCCTCCCTTAACCTCTAAGAGCTTATGATTTGTGTCTTAGATTTCAATAGTGCTATTGAGAAAGATGATTGGAATTGGCAGTTTTTATAGTAAGTTCAAGCTTCCTCAAATGTAAAGGGAAAACAAGTAGGCATTCAGGCAAGGGCTTTGACCAACACTGCATACTGTGGTCTCAATTTGAGTATCTCTGACCCCTGACATTCATGTTAAAATCCAATTTCTTAGGGTGGTATTTTGGGAACAAGGAGTGATCATGACTACTTAAAACCCTTATAAACAAGACCTCAGAGGATAGGGTGTCCTTTTCCAACATTTGAGAAGAAGAGAGGATGGTTGAGGATGCAACCTTTCACAACAGTAGACCTACAATTGTATGAATCGACAACATGATGCTTGCAAGGTCTGGTTAAGGGGACGGCTTTTATTGTAGATATGAGAGAGAACAGACAGAGGCATCTAGGAGAGTCCAGAACAGAGCGAGAAAGAAATAAGATAAATATGGACAGAAGACTGGATCTCACCATGAGAGAGGCAAGTAGCAGAACAGAGAGATAGAGAAAGGGAGATAGGAGAGAGAGAGAGAGAGAGAGAGAGAGAGAGAGAGAGAGAGAAAGAGAATGACTAGGGAAGGGAAGCCCATGAACTGGAGGGACTTTAGGGCAGGGTGGGGAGGCAGAGTGGTTAGAATGCTAGATGGGCTTTGAAATGTGTGACAGGTTTTTTTTGATACAGATTAGCCTGGAGGCCAGCATGTGCTTTGCTATGCTAAGCTAATAGGCACCACAAGTAGCAAATGTCCCTTCTGTCAGAGGTAAGGGAAATGACTGTTTTTTTTTTTTTTGTTGTTGTTGTTTTTGTAGAGGGAAGCCAGCTTTACAAGTTTCTGAGGAATGCTGGCTTTTATTTTATTTTTATTTTTTTAAAATTTAATGTATGTGAGTACACTGTCACTCTTCAGACATACCAGAAGAAGGCATCTGATCCCATTACAGATGTCTGTGAGGCACCATGTGGTTGCTGGGAATTGAACTCAGGACCTCTGGAAGAGCAGTCAGGGCTTTTAACCACTGAGCCATCTCTTCAGCCCTTTGACTTTTATCTAACCTCAATAAATCCTCCCATAATCCAGGTTGAGACCATTTCTGAAGGTTTGGATTTCCTTTTAGAGTTTGGGGAATCAGAATCGGAATCTCCTTTGGAACTAACACTAATGCCTTGATTTCCCATTCCCCAGCCTTCTGGAATTGTGAGAAAACACATTTTTGTCATTTAAAGTCACTGTTCCATGGTATTTTGCTATAGCAACCTGAATGTCTCTGTTTGTATCAGAACAAGGTTCAACTACAAGTCTCCATCCAAGTCCCTTTCCCAGATGCGGCATAGATTGTAATCTTCTTGAATTTAGGGGAGAAGCTAACAGAAATAAATCAGTCAGTAGGTCTCACATATATATATTCTGTGGTAAGCTGCCCCAGACTTACCTTGGGTCACTCAAGTTGAACATTTGCTTTTGAATGAAGAGCTATGACAATATAACAAGGGCTCATCTCCAAGTACTCTCCTCAATTCCCCTCATGGGCCTGAGGTACTTCTAGCTATCAGCGTTGCTGCTTTCCTTTATCCCTTGCCAACAGTTTGGTTCATGTACTAGCTAGAACTTACAGTGCATGGTCTCAGAATAAAGATGCAGTGGGCACATAGCACTTAAAATGATGGGCAAGTGCATCATCAAATCTGTCTTCAATCCTCTGGAACAATAGGTAGTTTGTTATTCATATACTAGACATGATGATGACAACGACGATGAATGATACTGATGGTATTGTTAGGAAGTTTAGTGAGGTAGTAACTGGAGTACACTAGGCATTTAAAACACACAGGCTAGTTTTTCAAAGATTATTTATTTACATATTTATTTTATAGTATGTATGTTTGTCTGTGTGAATTTACATGAACACATGTATGTAGGAGAAGACGGTATTGGGCTCCCTTGGAACTGGAACTCCAGACAGTTGTGAATCACAGTGTGGGTGCTGGGATTCTGGTCCTCTGCAAAGCAGCAAGCACTTTTAACTGCTGGACCATTTCTGCAGCCCTAAGCTGTTCTTAGTCTTATATCTACACTCAAATAGATATGAAAAACCTGTTGTGACTTTGCTTAGAAAAAAAGTGTAGATTATGCAATTATATAACTATAGTATACATTTATATAATATACACTATCCATTTTCTTAACTATAAAAGATTCTGATTTTTTTAAAAAAAAAAAAAACACATTTTAGAATCACATCTTTGAATGGAGGAAGAACTCTTTACTGCCTGTCTTTTCCTTTTTGCATTTCTTCAATTGGATACTATGTCCAGGGCCATTTTGCAGATTGTACTTATTATACAAATCTATTCTTAGAAAAGTATTCTTCTCTTCTATTCATTTGCAAAATTAAAGACATGAGTTGGTTTGATTCTTTGTATGGATTAAATGGATGATGAGATGACCAGTGGTCTTTTACCTTTTCCCTGCAGGTCTGACTGTAGTCCATGTCAGATACATACACCCATTATCAGATGGCTTGCCAGAAAAAGCGGAGAGACCAGGTAGGGGCCCTGGAGACCTCTAAGCCATGTGCTGTCTTCTGAGAAGCTGCCTCTGAATGCTTTCCTGGGGTCTTGAAGTAGGGTGAAAAGAAAATCAGTATTAGTGCCCATTTTTGTTATTTCATGTGCTAGATACCTGAACCTTCTCTGGATACGATTTTGCTTAGAGAACATTACTAAAAGTGTATATACTTCAGAAAGGCCCATAGGGGCAACTACTACTGCTACTACTACCACACACACACACACACACACACACACACACACACACACACACACACGATCCTGGTAGGAATGTGAAAAAGATGAAAATTCACAATACTCTTCATTTAGTGTGTTGGAGGCTGTGGGGCACAATCAGGTGGGTCTTAGCACAAATTTCAGTTTGCTATTAGAGAAGGCCAGGAACTAGGTAGAGCTGCAGGGAATTATTTAAATACTTCTTGTGTTTGCTAAAGGTTTTGGTTTCTCTGATTTATAATGAGACACAAGTTAATGCAGGAAAATATTTAGAATTCAGTGGAGTTTAGCAACAGAAAAAAGATAATAGCAGAATGTGGTGGTATGCCACTGGAATCCTAGGAACTTGGGAAGAGAAGGCAGGAAGATAACTGGAGCTTACGAATTCAATAACAAATTGGGCAAGCTAGAAAGATCTCATGTCAAACAACTGACCACAAAACCTCATGAACCTCAAGATACTTCTAAATAGGAAACAGAACAAAACAAAACCAAAGAAAAAAAGAGTACTGTCCTGGAGTAGACTGGCAATTTGGTAGTCCTCAGGGCATGGTGGTTGTTAGCACGGTAGCATTTCTTCTGGGCTCTGCCCATTACCTAGCAACAATTACTCTCCCTCTCTCTCCTCCCCACCTGATGTGTTTCTGGCTGGCCTCTACTAGTCCCTTCGTTCTCTATCCTCCTGCCTCTACTCCCTTCTCAATCCCCAGTAGGACCTTGAAAGGGCAGCATGGTTTCTGGTTGAGCTCCAACTTTAAATCGCCAGAAACCCTGGTGATCCTAAGGGATGGCATTCTTTTCGCCACGCTCCTAGACTCCAGGCTCCTGACACGAGACCACAGACCTCCATGGATCCTTGCCTTTCAGGCACATAGGACAATGGCCATTAGCCCCTCCACATGGGCTTGACTACAGGCCACGGAGCCACAAGACAGATCTCCATATTAATGAGATAAAGGCCAGAGGGGTGTAGCCAATTAAACATTCCTTCCCAGCCCCTCCTCCTTGCAAAAGGTATTTAACCTCAGGCCTACTCTGAAAATACTGGGGTATAGTTTTCATCTATTTTCTGCCCTGACAATAAATGTCTTAAGACCGTAGACTATTTTTCTTCTTTGGGACCTGCCATGGGGAACCGTGGAGAAGGTTTTTCAACTACTGAGCCTCTGTCTAATCTCCCGCAGACGACCTCTCTACGTTCTCAGACACCCAACCCAAGCAAGCAAGCCGAAGCAGCCAAGCAAGTGGCCACAACCAAGACTCTCATCCGCGAGGGATGCAGCCGGAGCTCATCCCTCCCTCCAAGAGCTCTGGCTCCCCAAGAAACCTCAGACTGTGCTCCCTCACCCCTGATCAGAGTCCTGCAGCTTCACATTGCCTGATGTCCACCTGTGCCAGCATGGAGCGAACACAGTCAACTTCCTGTTCCTCTGCCTCTCTGAGCAGCAGCTCTAGCCCCTTAGGGGAGGGGGCACCGGACTCCCACATCAAACCACAAGCACCACAACCCAACAACCGTCCCCATCTCATGCACCCAAATAAACTTCATTCTATACTAGACCCGTCTTATGACTTATGCCAAAGGGGAGTGAGGTGATTCCCCTAGCACGACCCACTAAGGCACCCTCTCCCAACTCATCATACCACGTTTATAAAACATCTGAGTGGTGCGGTGGGATATAACTTGTCGTAAAAGTATTGAGAATCTTAAGACATATGGCAGGCACATAGCTAACTGCCTGCTCCCATCATGCCTCTTGCACAGGCTTTTGCCTGGGTGAGAACAATGGAGAGGTCTAGAAAGCTTTGAGGGCTTATTGGTGGTTTAACGACCAGCTTCATTCATATTCAGCTGCTCTGAGTATTAGAAAATTTATGCCCGTACGAAGGTAATGCCACTTCTCTGTACTTTCTATTCACTGCCTTCTGGTGTGACATAGAACAAACAATATCCTTCTAAATGACAGTCCTTCCAGTAGGAAACATCCCAACTACATTTCCATTCCTTCTCTGCACCATGTCATTTAATTAAATATTTCTAGTTTCTTCAATTTTTCTTATGTTTCATAGGCACTGTTTGCTTTTGGCTTCTTTAGTCAGTAGAATTAGTTAAGGAACATTTTAAAATGTTGGATTATATGGAAGACTTCAGCCTGGGTTTCCCCTAGTCCTGGCTGCTGCTACACTTTTAATAGATAAGATGTTCACGGAAGCATTGAAGTTTCTGGTAGTCTTATCTCACAATAGACTCAATTGAAACTTTCACTTAAAAAGAAAAAGAGAAAAACATCCCAAACCAAGATCAAACCAACTGTGCTGGTTTGAATATGTTTGGCTCAGGGATTGGCACATGAGGAGGTATGTCCTTGTTGGAGTAGGTGTAGCCTTGCTGGAGCAGGTGTGGCCTTGTTGGAGGAAGTGTGTCACTGTGGGACTTGGGCTTTGAGACCCTTTTCCTAGCTGCCTGAAAGACAGCTTTTTCCTGTTTGCCTTTGAAACAAGAAGTAGAACTCTCAGTTCCTTCAGCACTCTACCTGCCTGGAAGCTGCCATGCTTCCCACTGTGATGATAATGGACTGAACCTCTGAACTTGTAAGCCAGCCCCAACTAAATGTTTTTTTTCTTAAGAATTGACTTGGTCATGGTGTCTCTTCATAGCAATGGATCCCTAACTAATATACCAACCAAACCAAACCAACAAAAACCAGAAAAATGAACAAATAAAAATTCCAACAAAACCCCCTGGGACTAGTGGCTTGGGAGATGACTCAGCTGGTAAAGAGCTTAGTGGGCAATCACCAGGGTCTGAGTTCAGATCCCTAATGTCTTATAAAAAGCTGAGTATGGAGTTGCATGATTGTAATCCCAGTGCTAGAAGGATAGAAACAGGAAGATTCTTGAACCTTGCTGGCCAAATCAGTCTGGCTAAATGGGAGCTCCAGGTTCAGTAAGACATTGTTTCAAAAGATAAGGTGGAGAGAGGTTGAAGAAGACACACACACACACACACACACACACACACACAAATACACACATACACACACACACACACAGAGAGAGAGAGAGAGAGAGAGAGGAGAGAGAGAGAGAGAGAGAGAGAGAAGAGAGATAGAGAAAGGGAGGGAGGAGGGAGAGAGAGAGGACGGGGAGGGAGGGAGGGAGAAAACACATCATACAGAGAGAGAGAGAGAGAGAGAGAGAGAGAGAGAGAGAGAGAGAGAGAAAGAGAGGAAGGGAGGAAGGGAGAGAGGGAGGGAGAGCGAAACACATCATACACACACACACACCAACACACACACACACAACACACACACAGGT
This sequence comes from Mastomys natalensis, assembly GCA_021653895.1. Taxonomy (NCBI): domain Eukaryota; kingdom Metazoa; phylum Chordata; class Mammalia; order Rodentia; family Muridae; genus Mastomys; species Mastomys natalensis. The sequence goes on from JAJTUV010000574.1 coordinate 136,292, forward strand.
AGAGGCAGGACATCCTTGAATATTAAAGGGTTAGAGGCTGGGTTGATGTTTACATTTCTCCTTTGATAGTGTACAGTGTATTTTTTTTTTTTTTAAACCAAAGACACTGGGACATTGGTGTGAAGGTTCTTTGTAGTACCAGGGAAATTCTCCATGTTCAAGGAGCTGTGTAGGTGTTGTCTTAGAAATAGGGCCTTGCCATCAGTTTGGTAGAGAGCAACCTACAGTTTTGGTAATGGCTTAGGTTGTTTGGGGCTCCCCTGGAATCACATTGGCCAACAACCAATTAGATGTAACTCAAACCAACCCTAGTTGGGGCTCTGTTTCTTCTGTTATTTGGTAATTTCATTTAGATCATCTTCATATATGTAAATGAATTTACTGTATTAGGTTTCCGTACCACTCTTCAAATGGTCCTTAAATTTAACTGTCTCTACCCATATTCCCTCCGCCATCCCTTTCTTCTCTCCCTCTCCCCACTTGGTCCTCCCATTCCACACCCTCATGCATCTGTAACTATTCTATTCACCGTTCCTAGGTGGATCTATGTGTCCCCTAATCTACCCAGTCCTTACCTAGGCTGGTAAAATATTACAGGGAACAGACACTCCTGTTCTCATTTGTCTTACACTCAACATGGCAGATTCTTGGCCATGTCTAAATCTTTCTGTCTCATTGCTGAGAGTTTGTTGTTGGGCCAAGCTGTCATATTTTATTAAAATGAATCTCTTTCTGTGGGGAAATGCTGTCTTCACTCACGTATAGGAAGAGATTTCTGATTCCTTTCTTCAAACATTACTGTTCGAAGCTAGCTGAGCAAAGTCTGAAGCATAGCCGTGGACCCAACCTTTAGCAAAAACAGATAAGTGAATAATAATTTAAAACCCAGGAGAAAACAATTGCCCTGTATTTTATAGGCAGACTGGCCAACTGCCAAGGTTATTTCACTCCCTAGAACTTTCTATGGGCTTTTAGATACCTCAAACACTGCCAGGCCACCTCAGCTATTCTGTTTGGAAGGATGACAGAACCATTAAATGTCTTTAATTGTTCCTTTCTGGCACTTTTAGATACATCTGGTTCGTTCTAAAGAGTCAGTTTTAAAATGAAATCTTGAGAAATGACTTGTGTAAAGATTTTAAAAAAGGCTGGAACATAGGACGAGGGATTGTTGAGAATAAGTTCAGTGGGAGGAACGAAGGGGCACTGTGAGCGGATGTGATAAAAATACACTGTACACAAGCGTGAAGTTCAAAATAATTTTAGAAGTGGAAGAAGATTAAGATCTGGCTAATTTTCTCTTAGTGCCTCAGGTCTCTCACTGTGAAGGCCATGTTTTCTCAGATGTGACCAGCAGTGACCTCCTTACTGTGAACTCTGACTGCAGAGTAGAGGGTTAGCACAACAGTTAGATAGGAATGCTATAGTTTTTCTTGCTTCTTCTCCCAAGCTTAGTGAGTGATTATCCTTTGCCTGCGATGTCTTTTTCTTGATGCTGTTAAATAAGGTTTGTTGACTGAATTCAATTTAAAAATTACTAACACCATAGTGTTTATTCTCTCACATGGAGGTGGAAAAGAAATAATTGGCATAATAAACGTAATTATGTTGACCGTTATCTCCACATTCATTGTTGGAATTTCATTAAGTTTCCTGTGAATATTGGGAAATGACTGAGGCATTCAGTAAAGTGTACAAACTTTCTTTCCCAAAAATTAAAGCAAAATTTGATTATGTACATTTATATTCTGACCCATTTTTGTTGATTCTGAATAAAGGCTGTACCTAGAACAAGAAACCCAGTCACAAATCGGATTGTGTTTCTTTGTTTCAGTGGAAAATTGCATTTCCATACTGATCAAAACCCATGCTGGGACTCCTGCCAGGAAATATTAAACTTATTAACAATAAACACACCACACACACAGAACACACACACACACACACACACACACACACACACACACACACGTAATTCCACAAGTTTGCCAAAGTAGCCTAACGAATCCTTGCATGCAGTGAGAGACCAAGGTTACACAGTGACCAATATTTAACAGAGAAGTAATTTTTCATGCAAGATTATTTGTATAAAACCAGCAGTGGGATCATTTGTATTCAGGGAGTTTTGTTATTCAGTTTATCAGCGTTATGCAGATAATAGAATAATAAGTTTAAAAAGTCACGGAAGCTTGTATTTTAGCCACGCATACCCCTATCACCTCCTCATCCCTCCCACATCACCACCACCAACGAAACTTTGTCATCATCGTTGTTGTCGTTGCCGCCACGTTGTCTTTATGTCCCCCATAACATCATGAGTTCCGTAAAAGTATTACATAGTTCTCCAGGCAAAATGATGTTTTAAAACTTAAGAAATGTCTTTTTTCTTTTGTGTCATATTAATTATCTAAATCTCTTAGATTGAAAGTACACTTATTTATCAACCACCAGAATTAAGATATTTAGTCATTTTTCTTCTTTTGTGACAAAACACAACTTGAGGAAGAAACGGTTTATTTTCCTCATGGTTTGCGGAGACAGTTCAGCCTGCTCGGGGAGTCCTGGCATAGGAGCATCATCTGGTCATATTGTGTCAGAAAACAGAGAGCTATAGGTGCTAGTACTTACTCTCTTGTTTTATTTAGTTGATGTCCTCAGCTCATGAAATGGTTCCGCTCAAGTCTCAGGTGGGTCTTCCTGTCTCAAATGACTCACCTTAGATAGTCCTTCACAGGCTTACCCAGAGGCTAACATAATGTAGATTATCCCTCGAAGGCATGCCTAGGGGTTGTTTCCTGAGTGGCTCAGAAGTTGATATTAATCATCGCACCTCCACCCCTTGTCAGCTTTGATATGTTTTGTAAAGCCAACGACCTGTTTTGTAGAGTGTGGTATGGTGCGGTGGGAAGGGTGGTACAGCACTCGACAAGCTAGTATAGGATAGAGGTTATCTGAAGACATGGGAAGTGGGGTTGAGAAGGGACCAGAGGCAGAGAAAGAGAGGGGAGCAGAGAAGAAGAAGAAGAAGAAGAAGAAGAAGAAGAAGAAGAAGAAGAAGAGAGAGAGGAGGAGAAGAGGAGGAGAGGAGGAGGAGAGAGAGGAGAAAGAGGAGAAGAAAAAAGAAGGAGGAGGAGGAAGAAGAAGAAGAAGAAAGAGAGAGGGGACAGAAACACGTGGAGAGAGAGGGATGAGGGGGAAGGAGAGAGAGGGAGTAAAGGAGTCAGAAAGAGTGAAGGGAGTCAGAGTGAGTAAAGGGACAGAGAGAATGAAGAGAGGTCAAACAGTCCCTTTAATAGCAAGCCAGGCCTACCTGGCTGTTGCTAGGTAACTGTTGGGCAGAGCCTAGAGGGAATGCTAACACTCAAACAGGTCATTTTAAAGCCTTAACCTCCCTCTCCTTATCCCCACTGACTCATGGCCATCACACAAAGCAAAACGCACGAATTCAAACTTCGAAAGTCCCCATAGTCTTTAACAATTCCAAATCTGTTTAAAGTTAAAAATCTAAGTCTCATTTGAGACTCAAGGAAATTTCTTAGCTGGGAAGCCTATCAAATAAAAATAGGGCTGGAGAGATGGCTGCTCTTGGAGAGGATGCAAATTCAATTGCAGCACCCACACGGCAGCTAACAACCATCCATAACTACGCTCCAAGAGATCCCATGCCCTCTTCTGACCTCTATGGACACCACACACACAATGTGCACATACATAAATGCAAATGAAACACTTATAACATAAAGTAAAATAAGAAATAAAAACAAGCAACACTTTTACAGCATACAATGACACGGCATGACAATTCCCATTTCAAAATGGAAGAATGGGAAGCATAGCAAGGATGATGGGATTAATGCAGAGGAAGCTGACTCAGCAGGGAAAACAGCTCATGCAGCCCCATCATGCTTGTGCTGGAGTTCTCTCTTGCAGTAGAAAAGGATTAGGTAACCACACCCCTCCAGCCCACACAGGACACATGACCTCTTCCTTGGGCTATCCCATTCTATACATAAGGCTTTCCTTAGTGGGCGTTCCAGAATCTCTGACACTCTGGGTCTCCACTGTAAAATGGGCATCACCTTCAGAGCTTTGTAGAGTTCCCTCTCAGGGGAACCTTGTAAGGACCCCAACACTGCCAAACATTGCCTGGAGCCATGGGGCAAGACTCCATGACTCTGTCCACCATGCATCTTTTATGTTTGCATGTCCAATAACAGTGGATGGTCCTGTCATGTTCTGCTGCCAGCTTGGGATGGAGCCCAGTCCCTGCCAACCACACTGTACCAACATCTATGCAGACTTTAGGCAGCTTTTCTTTAGGGAGCATGAGGTACAAAAGGAGACCCCAATTCCCCAGATTCCAAAGGGCGGTCCAAATATCCAGAAATGGGCTTAACCTGTAATATTGGAAGACTCCTGACAGACAAACGTGAGCGTTCCTCAGGAGCTTGTGAAGTTGGTTCCCTCTACCAAAAGGAACCATTTCCCTTTATAGCTGGCAGAAGGGACAAATAGCTTCCTGTGGCCTCCAGGCTCCCTCAGAATCACAAGTCCCTGTTACATATTTCACAGTCCATTCCATGGTCCTAGTTCCTCTTACCTCCTTTTCTACCCGGATTCCCAAGTTCCCTTCCAATCTTTCCACTTGAAATAGCTCTGCTGTTTTCACTTTGCTCTTCTGCATCTTCTCTCTATGAGGTACCCCTGCTTCTCTCACTAGGCTTGCTCTACTCTCTATCTTCTCACTGGTAGCTCTGGCCAGGTCCAGTCTGCTGGCCACTGCTCTAGAGTCTCCCAGATACCTCTGGCTGTTCTCTCCTCTCTCTTTCTCTGTCTCTCTGTCTCATTTATAAGAAAAACCTTTCCTTGACTTATCATGAAGCGATTGTGTTGTCAGTTTACACAGGGAGTAGCTTTCCAGAAGCAGGGACCCTTTCAAGATACTGTTAGTTAAGTTTCTCTGAGTTCAAAATGATCTCAGTTTTCATAAGATGGAAACCTTCAATGGGTAGAGCCTATCCTTCAGAACATCTTTTTTTTTTTTTTTTTTTATTGCCCCAGTAGAAAGCACATCTCTCTTTAATGTATAACTGTAAAGTGCTTATCTGAATATCTTAAGTGCTGTGCAGAAGCATCACCTGTCAATAAAAAGCTGATGGCTTATGGGCTGAGGCAGGATTAAAAGGTGGGACATCTGGCAAAGAGAGATAGGATTCTGGGAAGAGTCAAGAGCAGAGGTTCACCCAGAATTCTGTGAAGTCGGATGCTTGAAACTGAGGCTAGGTAACAAAGATAAATGGGTTATGTAAGTTAATGGGCCCAGTCATCATGTGTAGAGATCATAGGTGGAAAGAAATTGAGGTATCTAGTACTTTGCATCAGTAGTCAGGAAGCAAAGAGCAATGAATGCTAATGCCTCTTATTAGGCGAGAACTCAGGTTCATGGAATGGACTTGAGCTAGTTGGGGAACAAGCCCAAGCTTATGCCAGGCAAAGAGCCTGCGTAGAAAAGCTTGTGGCAACTAATCTCTTAAACCATTATAATGTTTACCATGTCCACTTTCCGAGTTGGAATCTTTCAAGTCTCTCACTTGTTTTTTCTTGCCAAACTTCACATCTTTCTTACCTTTCTGCCTTCTTTCGCTGTCATATTAGATGAAAAGTGACCATGGTATTGCCTGGATGTTGTCCTTTCTCAAAGTTTTCACCAACAGAAAACCTTGATACTCAGTCTCATCAAGTTCTTGGGACACAGGCAGGATGAAGCCAGTTCCTTTATAGAATGTCATATGAGTGGCCCCTACCAATTCTTGAGAGTCTTTATTCCCCTCTGACACATCACAAGCTAGGCCTCTACTGTCTTTATCTTTCTTAGAATTCTTGTCTTCCTAGCTCTCACCAGAATGAGGCATTAAGTTTTGATTATGTTATTCAAGGCTTTTCTAGCCAATGCTCCAAACTCATGTTACATCCCCAAACACAGTTACATCCCCAGAGGCCTAAGACCCACATAGTTGGGCTTACCACAGAAATGGCCCCATTTCTCTATACCAATTTTGTGTATCAGTTAATTTTTTCATCTGTGACAACAAACTTAACAAGAAACAACTGAAGGGTGAAAGGCTTATTTGGTTTGCAATTTGAGGGTCCAGTCATCATGGTGTGGAGATCATGGTGGAAGAAATTGAGATATCTGGTCATCAATAGTCAGGAAGCAAAGAGCAATGAATGCTAATGCCTCTTGTTAGGCAAGAACTCAAGTTCGTGGAATGGTGTTGCCTACATTTAGGGCATCTATTCCCTTCTCAATTAGCCCAATAAAGATAGTCCCTCACAGGCATGCCTAGTCAATGCTAGATCCTGACAAGTTGATCATATTAACCATCACAACCATCATTAAAAATAGGAGCAGCATTCTTTCTGGTTGGATGAGAAGGGATATTAACTAAGGTTACACCCTGTAAACCTTATTTTTTTTTTTAACATAGTTCAGTTAAATATTACCTCTATCTGTCTACCAACCTATTAACTACTAATTTATCATCTCTATATTCATTATTGATCTTGCCTGGCTACAGAGACTGACAAATGCAAAATCTGCAAGAGCCACTCTCCCAGGTTGAGCCCAACGTCAGAGCCGCTGTGAACTGGAAAGCTCAAGGGTCCTCTTTCAGAAGAATTCTGTTCTTGAGCAGGACAGGTTGAACACTTTTATTTAATCTGGCTTTTAACTGATTGGATGAGGCCCACCCAGGGTAGAGAATGCATTCCGATGACTTCAACACTGGATACATTAAAAAAATAAGAGACTCCATGGAAACATCCAGAATAATGTTCAACTAAATATCTCCTTAGCCAAGTTGGCACATAAATGAACCATCACATTAGTTGAGTGGAAGATATCAAGGAGGCACAGGGGAATTGGAATTCTGTCTTAGAATAGATAACTATCAGAGTCTTCTTTGCTTACGGTATTTAATTTACAAAGATACCTTAAAGTGCTCAAGTGATAAATTCTATTTCTGACCATAAATATTGGTCCCATTGGCTTTTAGTTAGACAGGAAAGATTGGTAATTTGCTTTAGTGTCTCTGATATACAGGGTACATTATAATAGTAATAAAGACTTTATATAAGCTTGGCTTCTAGCCTTTATACAAAAAAAGTACTTTGTTGGTGGCTATGTTTTATAAAAAATATAGGGAAGCTAGGGATATGTTTGGTAGAAGAGGGTATGGTTGGTGGGGTGCGGGAGGACATAACTCTGCAGGCCGATGCTGAGGCTCCCTTCCCCCTGAGGTACCAGCTACACAACAGATATAGTATGGAATAGAGTTTATTTAGGGCATGGAGAAGGGAGTTGAGGGGAAAGAGGAGAGAGAGAGAGAGAGAGAGAGAGAGAGAGGAGAGGGCAATAAGAGGAGTAGAGGCTGTCCATGAACATGTGGCGAGAAAAGGGGCAGAGAGGAAGAGGGGGAGACAGTAAGAGAGCAAGAAAGTGAGGGCAGGCAAGCAGACCCTTTTATAATGAGTCAGGCATACCTGGTTGTTGCCAGGTAACTGTGGGTGGAGCCTAGAAGAAATGCTAACGTGGAATATGAACTCTAGATTACAATATGAGAAAAAAACCTTACTATTTTTCCTTCATCAAGAAAGTCTTCTTTATCTAAATTTATGATATATGGTATTCTTGGCCAGAGTGATGACTTTATAGTTAAAAGTCCATGGAGAAAGTTAAACCACCACCCAGCAGCTGTTTATAATTAATTAGCCTTTACTCTTGAAAAATATTTTCACTGAATGTAGAATTTATAGCAGCAGAATTTCACTCCTTTGAGCACTTTAAAGATTCCATTCCACTTCTCTCAGTCTTAGTTTCTGATGTCTGCTGTAATTCTAACCTTTGTTGTATATATAGAGTTGCTTTTTATATTATCTGATTTTGTCTTTATGTTTCATTTTCTGGTTTGAATAGATGTGTCTACAGTTTAATTGTTGTTTTGATTCATCTTGGTTAGTAGTTTCTAAACTTCTGGGCTATGTGATTCTTTTAATTTTTTTTTTTTTTAAAGAAACTTTATAACCGTTGAGAAAGTTTTTGCTATTATCTTTGAAAAATATTTGCTTCAGATCTTTTCTTGTTTTGTTCTTTCCCTTCTGGGCTTTAATTATAGATTGCTACGTTGTTCATATCTCCCCTAAACCACACCAGTAGCCTAGATTCTTAGAGTTTTCTTTTATTAAAACATTTTATTCTTTCTTTTGGTGTTTTGCTTTGAGGAATTCTTATAGATATACTTTCATGTTTATCAATACTGTCCTCAGCTGTGTTGTATCTGTAGACAAATCAATCAAAGGAAGTCTTTGTCTCAAAGTACGTTTTATAAATATTATTTTTAGGGCTGGGGAGATGGCTCAGCTGTTCTTGTCGAGGACCTGAGTTCAGTTTCCAGCACCTTGATAGATGGCTCATCATCACTTGTAATTATAGTGCTGGGGAAATCTCATTCCCTCTGTTGGCCCCACAGGATTCGGCATGCACAACCACAGAGCATATAGGGCACACACACACATGTACACACACGATTAAAAGTAATAAAAAACCTAAGAAACTACCATTTCACTTTTTGTCTCATGACATCTATCTCTCTGCTGTCTTTGCACACGTATCTATGTTTTCTATGTGAACACTGAATGTATTAACCACAGTTATTTTAGATTCTGCCCGATACACTTGCACCAGTGTGTCATAGCTAAGTCTGATTGTGTTAGGTTGGTTGCTTTTCTTTTGATGGTAAGTTTTTTCCTTTACATCTTTGTGTGTCTTGCATGTTGGCCCGAGCAAACATTTCACTGAGAATAGTAGAGTCTGAGTGTTCTAATTTGCTTCTCTGTTGCTGTGAAGAAAAAAACATTGACCAGAGCAGACTTGAGGAGGAAAGGGTTTTTTAGCATATAAAATACAGTCCATCATTAAGGATGCCAGGGCAGATAGATATCTGAGGCAGATGCTTGAAGAAGTAGAATAAACAGGAATGATGTTCACTGGCTTGCTTTCTGGCTTATTCAGCTACCTTTACTATACAGCCCAGGCTCACATGCTTAGGGATGACACAGCCCACAGTGGGCTGGTCATTCCCTCCATCCAAGCAATGAATAAAATGTCCCATAATATGCCTAGGTCAATGTGTTGGAAACAATTCCATAAGTGAAATTCCCACTTTCCAGGGTGCCCAGGTTTATGTCAACTTGACAAAATATACCCACTATACAGATGTAGATAGTACTTACTCTGGAAATGGACCTAACATATCTTTTACTTGGTATTTAGTGTGTAAGTTGAGTTAGTGCTGATTTAATTTAGGGTTTTTTTTTTCTTTTTTCTATTTTCACTAAACTCTTGGTTTCAAGTGACTAACATTACTTTGAATTTTGTACGGAAAGTTGCAGCAATTTTTTTTTTTTTTTTTGGTAGACTATCTCTTTGTGGTCCTGAATCTTTCAGAAGAAAATGGATGTTATTTAATGCTTGGCATTCTGGTGGTTGGCAAGGAGCATATCTGTATGGTCTGTAGTACTTGCTTAGCTTCAGTCATAGAGCTAAGGAATTTTGGATCCTCTCCTGCTTTTAGAAATGGCTATGAGCTTTCTTCCATCTTTACCTCAGGCTGGAAGGTTGCGGTTGGTACCCTCTTCTTCTGCCTGTGATGGTGTTGATCTGTATGTTCTGAGCTGGAGAGGCATGCCTCTCTCCCAGTGCTTTAAGGTATAAGGCCAGAAAAGAAGAAGAACTCACACTGGCCTTTGTTCTTTTCTATATTATCTTCTTCTCTCTCTCGGAATGGATCCGAGGGAGGATTTCTAAGTCTCTCTTGTATTTTCAGTCTTCCTGGTGAGTACCCTGTTAGGCTCATTACAAGAGTTGTGATTCACAAGAGTCATAATACTTGTGCTAATAGAATTTGGTCCTGAGTAGTTAATTTAAAAATCTTGTTGAATTCTGCTTTAGTTAGTATTTCTATTGCTATGAAGAGACACCATGACCATGGCAACACTTAAAAAAGGGAAATATTTAATTGCGGCTGACTTACAGTTTCAGAGGTTTAGTCCATTGTCATCATGGCAGGAAGCATGGTGACGTGCAGGCAGGCAGACAGGAAGCTGGAGAAAGAGATGAGGAGTTCTGCATCTGGATCTGTAGGCAGCAGGAAGGAGCACACTTCCTTCTATAAAGCCACACCTACTCCAGCAAGGCTACACCTCCTAATAGTGCACTCCCTTTGAGCCTATGGAGGCCATTTTCTTTTCAAACCATGATAAGTTCTTACTGGCCTTTATGGTAACTTCTTTCTTTCATGCTTTGGCATGTTGAATAGGTTCTGGAGTCCCATCTGTCCTTGCTGATGCTGTCTTACTTTTACTTTGGGTTACGTTCACAGATCTCATTTATTGGTCATTTCTAAAATAGTCAAGATTTTGCACATTGTCTGATTATGATGATTAGTTTTTCAATGTAATATTTTTATTGATTCTTTGGGAATTTTACATCATGCACCCCAATCACAGTCATTTCCCAGACCTTCCATGTCTATTCTCCACCCTTATGATCCCCACCCCAAAGTACAATTTGTGTTAACTAAATACTCACTGGGCATGGTCAAACTCTCAGTGGTCTGTCCCTTAAATGGAGCTGAATCATTCCCCTTTCTGAGCCCATTCAAGAAGCCATCAGTGTGGAGAGCTACCACTTCAGCATCCTCATCATTCTTTTTAAGACTTCTTTTTGATGGCTTCCAGTTTAGGTGCTCTTTTTTTCAGGCGTTGGGTTTAGCGTGAAGGTAGGGGTTTTCAAAGAACTGTCCATGTCTTCTTTCTCAACCATTGCATCTGCAGTCATTGATATCACAACAAAAAGTAGCTTTCTTGTTTTTTTACAGTCAGATGAAGTACAAATCAGGGCTTCCACATGGTTTCTGGTGACAGCACAGACCAGAGCCCCAGTTTTCAGTAGGTCCTTTGGACATAAACAAGACTTTTGAAGGCAACAGGAGCTGGGACATCGCCATGGCCTTAGGTACGCCCCCATGGTAGCATGGCTCAAAGATCTAATTATGTTTTGACATAAGCTCAGTACTGCCCTTTCCAGGTTGCTGCATGCTCAGTTAATGCTGAATGTCTAATTGTTGATTCTTAGATGTAAGACAAAGAGGGTTCCCAGGTAGACTAAGGAGAAGAGTGGGTAGTCTCTTTGAGAAACAAAAAGGAGCTACAAATTGGTGAACTTGAATAATGGAAACACTGCTTAAGCTTTGTGTGATGGCTTGCAAAAAACCCTGGATTTACAAACAGCTCCGTGTATACCAGAAATAATGCAGACATCTAATTACAACCAGGGAATTGTGAAACAAGGGCATGAGCAAAAGGAATGCAGGGAAAGCTGCAGTGGATGTAGGCAGGGTCTAAATGGGACTGGAAGCTCTTGAGACCTTATTTACTAGGCTGTCTTGAGCTTGAAATCTTTCTGTCTCAGCCTCTCAGTCCTGGTATATACTATCATGCTTGGCTTGGGCATCTTTTGTCTTCCGAACAAATACAGAGGCAATTAAGACCAGGCAATAACTTGTACACGAAAGTGTTTTCCATCTGCCAAGCTTCTCTGAACATCTACAGTGTGACAAGTTGGTCTAGGTCTGCAGAACCTGTCCTGTCCTGTGCTTAAAGTCTGCTATTACTGAAAAGATGCTCAGATTTCTTTAGGAAACGGTATGTTAAGAACGTGAATATAAGATATATACTTAGTGCTGGCTGGAAAAATCATTAATCCTAGACCTCTTTAGTGACTGAGCTAAGGAGTATAGAGCACACACATATACATACTACTGCATACACCATATACGTGCGAAAAAGTGCACACAAACAGACACACACACATCCTTCATGGGTTCCATAATATTTGTTTCATAGAGAATTCTTTTTTTAAATCTCTTGTTTTATATCTCTATCTTCTCTTACACCAAAATTCATACTTCCAAAGACACAGACTAAGGATTGAAACATGTCCAATGGTTGCTTTATTCCATTTAACACTTCAGGATAATTTTCAATTTTTTTTGGCTTAGTTATACAATTAGCATGTTTTGTTTTTCTGTCTCTTTTATAAGGTTTCTGAAGCCTGTGCTTCAGGAGATTCTTTGGGGGAAAATCCAGAAGAATAATATTTCCTGAAGTCTCAAATGTTGTTAACAGTTCCTATTTATTTATTTACTTATTTAGGGCAGTCTCACTAAATATTTCATGCTGACTGTGAACTCTGGATTATTCTGCTGCTACCTCCGAAATGCGGGATGACAAGTTCAAGTGGCTTTGCCTGGCTATACAGGAGCTTCTCTGTTGCTGGTGTCTGTTGTCCTTTTATATACAGGATCAGTGGCACAGGCTGGCAACTTCTGGGGGAATCCTCAGACAGCATTCTTCTTGTCGGTGTGATTCTGGTCGTTCTGGGTCAGACTCACAGATGGTTGCTCACATACTTGTTTGGGAGCTGCTGTGTTCACTTGTCCTTGCTCAGGAGCTATTGGTATCAGGATGGACGACTGACTCAATGCCAGTCTACCTCTGTGTTTTTGATCTTGGTCTTGAGCTCAATCTCTTTTTTAGGGTAGCTAGCAGCTAAGTTGGTTTCCCATGTGAGGACAGCGATTCTTCACTCTGTAAGGAACAAGTCTTGCCTCTAAGACACACAATGAGCAGGATAGATGGAGGCGCCATGATTTTCTGAGGTCTTAATTAGTGCAGGGCTGTAGATGTTGCTATGGCCATCTACTTGATAATGACATTTTTATAAAAATGTGCCTACTAGAATAAACACACTTTAGTGGTCCTGTGAACCAAAAGACTGTACCTTTAAATGGTTTTGTATTGCTTCACTCACATGGTGACTTAGTTTAAACAGCAAATAATCTTTAAGCCTCTGTAGTTGCCATGTTTTTCTTCATCTGTGTACCATTTTTTCAGAGTGTATTTAGTGGATGCTTTGGTTCAGAGTAGAGCAGTCTTATTTAGTTCTTATTTCTGTTTCAGACACTGTTCTCAGCGTGGGAATACTTCCTATTCTGTCTGCTTTGTTCTGCTTTGTGTGTGATGTCTGTGTGTTCCCACTGTATGTTCTACATAGGTTTTTCAAGTTTGCTCTTCTACAGACCCCCTGAGTCTCCTCCACCCACTGAGTGCTAGCATCAAAGGTATAGCCACCCTCTCATCTGCACATGTTTCCTAACTCTCTGAAGTGTCTCTTCACTTCTTCACTGTCCCTACAGCAGACTTTCATTATAGTCCTTTTGGTCAATGTGTTTTTATCTCTGGCTTCCCTGCAGTCTTTTCTATTTTTCTATTTTCGGGGATACCCGAGGCTATTGGAGCTTTTGCCAGAAGACTGAATCTTGGGGAATTGCTTATATAATTTTGAAAAACAAAAAGCAATTTTCAGAGCCATGACCTACCCCTTAGTCTTCAGGGAATCCCGCCCCCAGGTTTCTTTTCTCATAGTGTTTCCTCCCTCTCATGTCTAGGTAGGTAGCTCCCATTGTTTCCTGTAATGTGCTGACTGACTGGGGGAGAGCTGTTTGGGATGGCAGCTTTCTATGAAGCTGTTTCCTTCGTCTCCTCTGCTTTTAACCAAGCAGTGTTTTCTTCGGCAGATCTAACCTGAAGATGAGGATGGAACACTTGACTTTTGTATCTTTGCCCGGTTCGAATGGCTTTCGCCAACTCTGCTGGCGCTGGCGCTCAAACGAGTTTTGCACTTCTCTCCTAGGGAGCGAGTTGGGGCATAGATGGAAGAGTATGCCCATCTCATGATCATAGCTCTTCTCGGTCTATTTCAATATTTGTCAGAATGCAGAATACCATCTTAGCTTTCTTTCTACCTCTTAAAATGATTGGTGATCAATGATAAAGAGAATATAGAGTCCAAGAACTTGTTTTTTAAATTTTTTTTTTTAACCTTCACTGACAGTGAGGATTTCCATTGTTGTGAACAGACTCCAAGTCCAAGATAACTCCTATAAGGACAACGTTTAACTGAGGCTGGCTTACAGGTTCAGTGGTTTGGTCTATTATTGTCACAGTGGGAAGCATGGCATCCAGGCAGGCATGGCTCTGCATCTTGTTTCTAAGGCAAACAGGAGGAAACTAGCTTCCAGGCATCTAGAAGGAAGGTTTCCGAAAGCCTACCCCACAGTTACACACTTCCTCCAACAAGGCTACACTTCCTAATAGTGCCACTCCCTGGGCCAAGCATATTCAAACCACTATATAGTGTATTTAGGGAAGATTGCCTGGAAAGTTTGGTCCCTCTTCTCTTTCCTTTTACAATCACCGGGTTTTGTCTCTCTTTTAATCTTCCTAGATATTTTAATGGGAGACAGCAGACCAGACCATCTCATCTGTATCCATGTTCCCTATTGAGTATTATTTGATTTGGGGGAATTATCCTGTGTTTATGAAGACAAAACTTCGATTAGTCTATATAACAGAACACATTTATATCTTTATTTCCAAAGACAATAAACTCCAGAGCCTGGCCTCTGTTTCCATAGCAGGGATTCTTCTAGTGTTGCATAGGATGGACCACAAAATCAGTAGACCTGGGACTGAAGATAGGTGATACCATTTCTACAATTTTGGCTCCCTAGCTATTTAGAGCACTTCAGTTTCCCTGTGTGTTAAGTGGAGACAATCCTACCGTACAGAGCTAGGTTGAATGCTCTGAGTGTGGCTTTTGGCATTGCATCAATATTCATCATAATTGTAACATAAGTGTAACAGGAGATGATATCATTGTCTTTCAAAGTGCATGGGAGACTCACAAGCTACATAAACAAGGCTGTTATCAGCACTTTAGAAAATATTTATGAAGATATTTAGTCATATGAACTAATATAGTTATATAATCAATAGAGCAGAGATGGTTCCTTTCTACACAGCTTATCCATGTAGATCAGTGTGTAAACACATCCCTAGGCAAATTGTTCTGGAGCTGGTTGTTTGTTTATTCTCTTATAGAGTTAGCAATTGGCACATACAGAGCCCATTTCTAAATAAGAGAGGTAAGCTGCTTTGCTTAAAAAAAGATAGTAAAGTTCTTCTAAAAATAAAAAAAAAAATCTGTGTAGCAAAGAAAATAAAAGTGTCTCTTAAATATGCAAAGCCCTGTCATAGTCTTCATGTGGAGTTGGCTTAGACACCAGCTACAGGGTGTGGGCTACAGCTGGGGCACCTGATGGAAAGAGCTTGGCTTGTGGTGGTCAGGTTCCAAGGTCATACATCTTTGTGTTGCTACAGAAAGGTGGTTTTACTATATTTTTTTAAAAAATTTTTTCCTCTCTCCCTCTCTCCCTCCTCTCTTCGGTGTGTGTGTATGTGTGTGTGTGTGGTGTGTGTGTGTGTGTGCAATTGCATTTGTGTACACGCGTGTGTGGAGCCTGAAGGACAAACCAAGTTGTCATCCTTAGAACCTCTATCCACATATTTTGAGGAAGGACTTTTCATTGATCTGAGTTTACCAGTTGGGCTAGAATGGCTGAACAGTGAGTCCTAGGACCCCTTCTGTTCCCACCTCCCTAGCACCGGGATTACAGGACCATGCATCATACCAGCATTTCTACTCGAGCCCTAAGTTCAAACTTAGGTCCTCATACCTGCAACCCAAATTCTCCATTGACAGGACTACACCCCTAGTCTCAAGATGAGGCACTCTTAATCAAAATACAGGACTATCTCCAACAGTCCACAACTGTGAAAACAAACAACTCACCTATTGTTGGTACTTTCACCAAAGCTATCATGTGCCAAGAAGGTTACTAAGCACTTTCTTTCAAGCCGGTTTCTGGAAATACAGGAGGAGATGATGGAAGCCACAGATTACCTGTAGTGGTTTTGCTTACTCCCCATCCTGCTTCTGCTTTCTTTACACAGGATTTCTCTTCCTTAACTTCCTTATCTACATTGTTAATCCCCTTCTGTGAGTATAACTCTGATAACTTCTTGCATAAAAGACTTTCCTTCTAAAAGAAGAAAACGTGACATTCTGATCTTTAACAGTGTTCGGATCTTCAGTGTCACATGTGCTAGAGACTTAGTAATTAATTGGTGGTACTGTCCAGAGGTGGTAGAATCATTAAGAGGTGGTTGCTAGAGGGAATAGAACACTGGGGACATGCTTCTGAAGGGCACACAGGGAAAACCTGTTGCATCTTGATACTATTTTAGCTTGTTAGGTATTCTGGGGTGAATAGACTTTGTGGTGGTTTAAATAGGTATGGCCCCTTAGACAAATGTGTTTGAATGTTTGACCCATCTGGAGTAGCACTATTAGTAGATACGGCCTTGTTGGAGTATGGGTGGCTTTGTTGGAGGAAGTGTGTTACTGTAGGGGTGGACTTTGAAGTCTCAGATGCTCACGCTAGGCCTAGTGTGTCATTCATTTCTGCTGCCTGTGGATCAAGAAGTAGAACTCACAGTTCTTACTCCAGTACCATGTCTGCCTGCATAGAGCCATGTTTCCTGCCATGATGATAATGTACTTAACCTCTGAAACCTCCATTGATGCCAACCAGCACCGGTGAAATGTTTTCCCTTAGAGAAGTTGCCACGGTCATGGTATCTCTTCATAGCAATAAAATCTCTAATTAAGACAGGCTTCTATTCCTCCATGCTTCTGTCAGGATGTCCTAGTCTAGCTAGACCGATAGCATTAGAGATGGATGACCAGATGCTAATAGTTCTGAAATCTTTTTTTTTTTTTTTTTCCCACAGAGAACTATGGGACAAGCACGGGATTCGAACCAGTGAGAGACAGAGAGAGGGCGACTCCAGAGCGCAGCGCCACCGCCAGACAACTGTTCTGAAATCTTGAAAACAATAAACCTTTCCGATTTTAAAGTTGAGTATCTCAGTATCTCCTTTGTCACTATCGTGGTACACTGACTGGCACAATATAGAAACAAAATATTAAGTTTATTTTCTATAAAACTCAGATTGATGTAAAATATCTGCTCACTTTGGACATTGACAGATACCAACTAGATGTGTTCAAATCTTTTATTTTCCCCATGATGCGATAACTCTTCTTTTCTCACTTATTGTATTTTTTTGTGATTAAGGATATAACTGACTTTTAAAATACATGACAGATAGGAAAGAACAGTTTTTCTTGACTACTTTGATTTGAAGTCCCAGATACTGTGTTAAAGCCAGCTTCTTGACAGGCATGGTGGTGTACACCTGGATTCCCAGAGATTGAGAGGTAGAGACAAGTGGAGTACAGACTTTGAGGCAGCCTCAGCCACATAGCAAGTTCAAGGCCAGCTTGATTTATATGAGACCTATTTAAAAATCAAAAGAAAACAAATAAAAGTAAGCCTATTTATCTTGAATTTTGTTTGTATGTCTATGTGTGTGTATGTATGTGTGAACATGTTTGTACATATGTGCATGAGTGTGTAGTATGCACATGTGCATGCACTGGGGTGTGGGGGGGCAGAGGTGATAGCTCTCCATTTTATATCATTTCTTTTTATTGAAAGTATAGTTTTAAAAATAATAATATTTTATAATTATGGTTTCCCTTCTCCCAACTCTTACCTCCCCACTTCTCATCCACTCAAATTCATACTCTGTCTCTCTGTCTCTCTGTCTCTCTTTCTCTCTTTCTTTCTCTCTCTCTCTCTCCCTTTCTTTCTCTTTCTTTCTTTCTTTCCTTCTTTTGGATATAGACAACCATCTAAAAATTTAATAATAATAGTAATAATAATAATAAACTAGAGAAAATAAAACAAACCAACCAGAATAGGACATATCAGATAAACAAACAGAAGAAACAGAACTAAGAAAAAGAACATGAAATACACATAGGTGTAGTGACATACATATTCACATGCACAGATATCCTATAAAACCAGAAACTGGAGCATATGCAAAAGACCTGGAAGGTAAAAAAGTCTCCCAAAGCATTGACAAGCCATCATGAAACAAAGAACATCCAAAAGTTAAGGTCAAAGTCCACCTTAAATTTGTTTTGTCTTGGCAATCTACCCTGGGCATGGATCTTGGCCTTAAGAGTTGTTTGCGTATCCAGTGAGACTCTATTGGAGAAAAGTAATGTTTTATTTTCAAGTGGATATCAAATGGAGATAGCTGTGGGCCTCCCCACCCTCGTGGATTAGGTCCACAAAAGCAAATGGATCAGAGACTCTGAGTGGGGGTAGGGTGTCAGGGAGAAGTGAATTGAAGGGTGAGAGTGGGGGGGGGGGTTTCCGGAAGCCCTGTGAGTACATTCAGGTGAATGACTGCACTGGGACCAGCTATCAGTAGGCAGATCAACTTTACTTAGGGTGATTCAAGGCTTATAAAGTTTTAGGAAACTGAGAGTAGGAACATCCAGGATGGGCAAAGGTCATTGTGTAGGGGCTTAGGATACCTGGAATGCCTCGTTAGCATGGGGAAGCATTTCAGGAATCACAGGTGCTGACTGGACAGGTTCCTATGGGGGGAAAAAAGAAATTAATCTTGTAATCTCATTGAGGCTATGTGACATTCCTCAGGTAGAGGCATATGTGTGGACTTAGAGTTCCCTAGACAAAGTCAGAGAAATAGAAGCCCGACTAATGAAGGGAGTCTCCCATATCGCGCTGAGTCTGGAGGCTATCCGGTCATGGTGGAATTTGACCTTAATTAGCAGCATTTTCCCACTAGCTTCTGGTTGGGAACGTGGATTGTGCTCTAGGTGGGTATCAGCTGGATTTCTCCGTGTTCAGTGAGCTGTTTAAGTGCTGTCTTCAGCACAGGGCCTTTCTATTAGTTTGTGGAGAAACAACAATAGCCTTGGAAACAGCATGGGTTGTTTGAGGGTTCTCATGGGCCCCTTTGACCAACAATGTGACTAGATTTAACCCATTCCTGGAACTGGAGACTTCATTAGGTGACAAGTGATGTCCATCTGGAGGTTTGTCTCCTCGTTATTCCATGTATATATTTTAGGAAGCGTCTATTGCATTAGGTGTCTATACAATCCCTTAAATGGCACCTAGTTCTTTTGTCTGTCCATCCCTGCATTTCCTTCCTCCCTCCCCTTTCCTGCTTGATCCTCCAGTTCCAGTCCATCCTTCATTCATCTATGAATGAATTCAGGTATTCTATTTCCCCACTTCCCAACACTTCCCTCTAATCCCTTATTCTATACAGATATTCTGTGGCTGTATGGATGGTAACTTACTTATAATTACTTATAGGTAATGCCAACATATATGTGAATGCATATCATATTTGTCTTTCTGGGTTTAAGTTACCTCATTCTGGATGATTTTTTTTCCTAGCTCCACACATCTACCTGCGAATGTCGTGATTTCATTGTTTTAAACAGCTGAGTGATATTCCACTGTGCAAATGTACCAGATTTTCTTTATTCACTCATTCATAGACAGACATCTAGGTTGTTTCTAATTTCTTGCTATTATGAATAGAACAGCAATGAACACAGTTAAGCAACTGTCTTTATAGTAGGATGAAGTGTTCTTTGGATATAAGCCTAGAGTAGCATATAGTTGGATCTTGAGGTAGGTCCAGCTCCCCGAGGAATTGCTACACTTATTTCCAGAGTAGCTGCATACGTTTGCACTCCCCCGAGCAATGGATGAGCGTTCCCCTTGTTCCATGTTCGCAGAAGTGTGAGCACTCACGTCTTCGATTGATTTTGGCCATTCTGACTGTTCACCTTACATTTTGAGGTCGTGTGTCTCGGCAAGTCAGCAAGACTTTCTGCAGCAATTGCTCAGGACCATCCTGTTCCTGCCTCCCCAGTGCTGGATTACCATCGTACACCACTGTGCCAAGCAGTTGTGTGGGTGGTGGGGATCTGAACCAGATCCTCTTGCCTGCAGAGCAAGCACTTTACCCACGGAGCCTTACATACCCCCAGCCCTAAGTTTAATCTTTTAAATAATATTAGTTATGCTTTCCCTGCCTAATTCATTAGTCTCTCAGGAGGAATACGAAACTCTCACTGTTATCATGCTTGTGGATAAACTTAACAATCTGCTTTCTTCTTCTCATTTGCCGGAGGTGACAGTGACATTCACAGCCACCGGCCCCTGAACTTTCTCCAGGAAAGTCTGGCTTTCATGTAGGTAATCCACGAAGCCATTTGCCTCTTATTTTCTTTTTCCTCCTCCCACACATTTCTCCAGCCTCTATCTTCTATACAGAGATCTTGTTATTAGAAATGATTTGAGTTGCCAATATCAACAACCAAAGGAGGCTCATTCTCTAGAACTGCACACAGTGTGCAGAGCCAGCTCCAACTTCCCAGTCAGTTTTCATTGTAACCTTACTTTAAGGCACGTCTGATCCATTGGTTCCATCACATTTCCACCGTGTCATCTCTGTCTTCTCTATTTAGTCTACTTATTCAACTTAAATTCTATGTTCCACCAGTGGCCTCTGCAAAGCCATTCCTTTGCATAAACCCTTACTCCTTGGCTGCATGTACAAGCCCATCACTCGATACTCCATCTACCTACTCCATACGGGAGAGCACGGAAATGTCACTCAAGCAAAAGCAAACCAGGTTGGTTGGTTTGGCTTTTTTAGGGCAGCTAGCTGTACCCACTCTACTCACTTCGCTTTCCAATTTGTTCAGGAAGTGATGTCACCTTTCCTCCTTTCATTTCCTGTTTGTGGAGATTTTACCTGTCCTCCCTGTTCGCTCTCTACCAATTACAGCACCTTGCACTTCACTGAGAAAAGTCAGAGGCCGTGCCATCCATCTCATGACCAGATCCACTTCCCCCTGCTGCATTTTCATGCTCTTATAAGGGTAGCTTCTCGCTTCTCCGTAGGACCACGCCTTTCCTTTTGTTTCAAATAACCCTCCCACTTTTCTTCTGACAGCTTCACTCTGGTGCTTACCTTCTGTCTCTTCTCTCTCTTGTCCCCAGTCTTGCCTTCTCTGTAGGGTCATTCCCACCAGTATATAAATGTGTTCTAAAGACTCCCAGAGGGACTCAGTGGATAAGAGAATTTATCCTGCTCTTTCTGAGGACCAGAGTTCAGTTCCCAGGGCTCATGTCTGGTGGATCACAATGGGACTGAACTCTGGTTCTTGGAGACCAATACCTCTTTGACCTCAGAAAGCACCTGAACCCTCATGGCATAAAATATACAGAGACACATATACATACATACAGATAACAATAAATAAAACTATAAAACCTCACAGAAACATAGGAATCTTCTGAGACCCACAGGCCCTTCCTCCTCTCAGTGGGCTCTCCAAACAACAGTTAGACTAATCATCTTAAAAACAAACAAACAAAACATAAAAATTTCCCCAATGAACTCAATTTTCTTAATAAATAAAGTTATCTGCAAGTGCTCGTAAGATCCTGATTACACCTAACTTCATCTCCTCCCTGCCTTGACTCCACTCGAGCCATGACTACACTGTCACAGGTCTTCAGATGTTCCATGATTGTTCCTGCTCCAGGGTCTTCAGGATGGTACTCTTCATATTTGGGATGTGCTTCTTAGAACCCCATCTTGGTTTCTAACATCATTAAAAGATTTGCTCAATTGACATTCTTTCTGGGAGACACTGTATCCTAAACACCCCACATCCTTCTCTGATGATGGCTGAGCGAGGCACTGAGCCCTGGGTATAGCACAATGTTGTTAGGGATCATGTATTGCTACATTTCTTTAACAGAACAAGTATTTGGTATTCCCCCAGACCTGTGGCCTATCTAGTCTCAGGTTCTTGGCCACATTAAAAAATTTAATTATTTAATGTGAATTGGTGTGTGCCATGGTTCATATTAATGTGAATGTGAGAATATGCCATGTGTATGTGGGTACCTGCGAGTCTCTGAAGAGTGTATGTGATCCTCTGGACCTAGAGCGTCAGGCTATTTGTAAGCTGTTTAATGGGGATGCTGTGGATTTAATTTGGGTTCTCTGAAAGAATGAGTTCTTAAGTTCTTTATCTCTGAAAAACATTAGTGTTGTGTTTGTACTACTGAGCACTATGAACCACTAGGGATTGGTAGATGGGAACTTATGCTGGGAGCCTTACATTATCACTACACATGGATTTATGTCTCTTTGGTTCTCCCTCTACTCTAAGAGCAATTCCTGGAATATATTTTGTTCAACTTTCTAATAGAATAATGGAGGCCATTTGAAAGTAGAGAGCTCCTGGAGGGTGATTTAAGCAACATTCTAATTCCAACTCAAATGATGATACCATTGACATCATCTGTTTCTCTCTAGTACTTCTATTTATATTTTCATTTGATTCACGTAACAAATTACATCTTTCATCCATTATTAAAAAATTGATATTTTTCTAAATTTTTAATGTCCAAGAATTTGGACTTTGCACCACTCTCCTGTTCTCACTTATTCTGGTGATGGTTCTTAAAAACTTTTATACAAAATTCTCCAGTAAGACTCACCACAGTTACTGTTCTAAATTGTAAACTGTGTTGCTTGTAAGAGTCAGAGTGATTCTGAATTCATTGTTTACCTTAAAATCCTGCCTTCCTTATTGGCTAAACAAGTCAGCCACTCTTCCTATGGCAGTTTTCTAATTTTGTAGAATTGTGATAAAAATATACTTAGAATATAGTTCCCAATACAATGAATATTCAAACATGCTGGGTGCTATTGTTATGACTGTGATTTATTTTTTCTGTGGGATAGATAAATCATTTATTGACAGAGCCAGATTAAATGATTTCACAGAAGCAAAAGCTTCATGTAACTTAAAAGCTTGGTGAGAAAGATTATGCACACCCAGCTCTGTTTGACATGTGTATATAAAAATATAAAGCTAGATTCCTTGTGTAAGAGAAACAGTGACATTTGTCTTTCATTCTCCAGTACCCCTCTTTGTTCCACAGTGTCTCTAGACTACCTAGTCACCATTCTAGTTTCATTCATAAGCATGTGTACACACACACACACATACACATACAGACACACACACACAGACACACACCCATGGCTCACATATGGAGAAAGAACATGACATTTGCTTTTCTGAGTCTGGCTTATTTCACTTAGCATGATGACTTCCAGTTTCACCCATTTTCCTGCTCATAGCTAAAACCAGTACTGTTGGTTATATACAGCACATTTGCCTTACGTGTTCATTCACTGATAGGCATGTATGTTGGCTCCATATCTTGGCTGTTGTGAATGAGTACGTTTCTCTATGGTTTTCTGGCTTACATTCCTCTGAGACACAAATCCATGCATAGTGATAATGTAAGGTTCCCAGCATAACTTCCCACCTACCAACCCTTAGTGGTTCATAGTGCTCTGTAGTACAAACACAACACTGATGTTTTTCAGAGATAAAGAACTTAAAAAGACATAACTCCATGTGTATACATACATAGGACAAACACTAAGCCATTACACCAAACGTGGGTATCAAAAATCTGTATTGATTTTCACAGAGGCTGTGCCAGTTCATGTTGCAGTTAGCAGTATATAAAGTTTCCTCTTTCCCCACATCTTCATCTGCATTTGTTGACATTGGTTCTCTGCACGATAGCCGTTGTGACTCAGGAGAGATGGACTCACCTGATATTTTAATGTACATTTCCCCAATAGCTCAGGATATTGGGCACTCCTTTTTATACTTGTTAGTAATTTATTGTTGTTGTTCTTTCTTCTTTTTGTTGTCCTGGGGATGAAACCAGGGCCATGTGCATGCTAGATATATACTCTAACAACAGAAATACACCACAACCCTTTATTTTTCTTCTTTGAGAATTGTTTCTTTAATGGTTGTTTATTTATTTTACTTTTTATTTTTTTGGTATTTAATTTCTTCTTCCTCTTCTTCTTCTTCTTCTTCTTCTTCTTCTTCTTCTTCTTCTTCTTCTTCTTCTTCTTCTTCTTCTTCTTCTTCTTCTTCCTCCTCCTCCTCCTCCACTCCGCCTCCTCCTCCTCCTCTTCCCCTCCTCCTCCTCCTCCTCTTCTTCTTCCTCCTCCTCCTCCTTTTGCTCCTCCTCCTCCTTCTCCTTTTTTGTTTTGTTTCTTTGTTGACACAGTTTTTCTCTGTCTAGCTCTGGCTGTCCCAGAACTAGTAGATGAGGCTGGCCTCAAACTCATGGAGATCCACCTGCCTCAGCCTCCCAAGTGCTGTGATTAAGGGTATGCATCACAACCTCTTGCTTTTCTTGAGTTCTTTATAATTCTAGACACTAATTTTCTGTTAAAGAAATAATTGAAAATATATTCTTTTTGTGGCCTCCTTGTCACACTCTAATGATAGCTTGTTTTACTATGAAAATATTTTCAATATGGCGCAGTCTCATTTGTTAACTCTTGAATGATCTCCTGTGCTGTTAGAACCCATTTCAGAAATTCTTTCCTGTGCTCCTTTGTGGAAGGCTCTGACTGCTTTCCTTGATAGTTTCAGTGTTTCATGGGTTTGGTCCATATGGACCTAGAGTCATGGTGTACGTAGACATCTACTGTCCCAGCACTATTTGTGGAAGAGACTGCTGTATGTATGTATGTATGTATGTATGTATGTATGTATGTATATATGTATGTATTTATTTATTTTACAATGTACTCTTGGCACCCTTATGTTGTAGCATCATAAGTTTACTTCTGGGTCCTCTGTTCTATTACTTTGCTGAAGTGTCGAGTTTTGTGTCACTACCATGCTGTTTTGTCACTATGGCTCTGAATTACAGTTTGAAGTCAGGGGCTGTGATTCCCTCAGCATTGCTGCTTCAACTTAAGATTGCTTTGGATATGTGAGGTCCTTTTGGCTTTCATATCTGTTTTTGATTTTTTTTTACTACTGTGAAATATTAAAGTTTTTCTGAGGATTTCATTGAATATATAGGCTTCTTTTGATAAAAAAAAAACCCAGTCATTTTTCACAATATTAAGTCTGCCGGTTTATGAGCATGGAAGGTCTTCTCTTCAAAATAAGAATCCAAAAGCACAAGGATGAATACCAAGGACTGGCAAAGAAAATTGCATGAAATTATCAACTTAGAGAAACGATAGCCCATGGAAAGGAGGAAAATCTGACAAGGGATTTGTATCTAGAGTTGGGAGATGCAAAGTCTTGTCAGGGCTTTGTAAAAAATATTTATTGCTTTAAAATTAGGTATTTTTAAAAAGTAATAAATGTTTATCAGATCTATTTAAAAAAAAAACCCACAGGACTGTATCATCTGTAAATAGAGAGAATTTGACTCTTCCTTTTCTATTTGTATCCTTCCCCCATTTTACTCTGGTTCCAACATTCTGTGTTGAGAAGGGTGGAGGAAGGGGCCTCTTTTTTTCTTGTTCCTGGACTTAGATGAAGTGCAGTGGTAAACTCCTCTACTGAATTAGGTCAGATATAGTTTATTAGTTGATCAGCACTTTCAGTTGCATCCTGAATATTCGCTCACTATCAATACAGTCACATGTTTCTTATTTGCCAGCTAGTGTCTAAGGAGTAAGATTGGTTCTAAATCTGGAGAGGTGTAAGTGAACAAAATAGAAAAAAACCCCTACTATTTGAGAGTGTTTGTTCTATCCAAGGAAACTAACCACATTTAAAAAAATAAGCAAATGTACATATAAGACAATGCCAGCTACAAAGAATAAAGCCAGGAGCCCAGAGTGCAATCAATGTCATTAGACTGTGGCAGCCTTTCACCTTCCATCTGTATGATGATTAGACACGCCATTTAAAGTTATTCCAGCTGTCCTCTTGACAAATTGTAAGCCTTGGCTTTCTGGAATTTACGGTTCTGTGAGGAGATACCCAGACTCGCTGCAAAGGAATTTTCTGAAGGTCTTCATTAAGAATACAGATTCCTGGGTCCTTTCAAGATTCATTGAGGCCCAAGCATGTGTGCTTCTAAGTAGGTTCCTAGGCAACCAGAGGGATCGGAAGCCAGTATGGTAATCACTGCAGCTGAATGAGGAACAAAAGGCCTTCTGCACAGGAACTTTCTTTATTACTAGAACTTGGATACATCTTCTGGGAGCTACACACCTTACTCTGTGGCTTTTGTTGTCCATCTCCCAACTTTAGTCACAAAAAAATGAGAATAAGTGTCCCAACCCTACCACACACTAAAGCTTCCGCATGGTACTTTGAGGGCCAGTGTGAGGCAGGGCTGTCTTGATGGGTAGCAGTTTAGAGTTGGGTACCACGTGGTGTAATTTGTTCTCAGAACTCTCTCATCAGGATATGCAAAGTTCACCTCGAGAGGGACTCTCCGAGTGCCTCCTGCATCAGAGAATAATTCTTATTCTCTGAGTGTGTCCCATGGCTGTATTGTCACAAATGTGCAGGGTGAGCAGATGAGAAATGGAAAAAAAAAAACTTTTAAAAAGAATGGGTGCTAATATTTTCTGACTGATATTCTTCAATTATTGTCCTGTCCTGTATGTACTTAATAATAGAATTAATTACCTCGGAAATGGCTCATAACAGCAAACTTGGGAGTTATGTGGAGAAGTCATATTGCTCAAGGTTAAATGTCCTGGGAAGCACTTGATGGTCTTTTAGATTGATTTGATGTTGTACCCTTTGCAAAGCCAAACTCAATACTGATAAATCACTCAAGGAGTTTTAAAAAAAAAAACACTCAAATACTCAGTCTATGAATCCAGATGTTCTGAATTAATTGGTTTGAGGTGGGGTTTAGATATCCAATTTTTCAAAAAGCTTTCTACATAATGGTATATGTGGCTGAGTAGAGGGTTATTGTTTATTTATTTTAGGAATTTACTGCCTTCATCTTTTCAGTGTTTTCAGATATGAGTAAACTCTGTGTGGTTTTTCTTTTGTTTGTTTTGTTTCTTGAGACAGGCTATCGCTGTGTAGCTCAAGCTGGAGTCAAACTGCCCTAGACTCTGACATTCTCATGTTAGAGGTGTGCACTAGCCAGGGCTAGCCCATGTGTTCTGTGCTCCATCTGGTTTTCTTTTTGACTCGAAACATGGAACATATTGCCTATGCCCATGTATACCCAGGGATTTCATGCTTTTCCACACCCATCAGAAGTTACCTTTAAGAACTAATTAAAAAATAGAACAACAAAATTTCATGGGGTTTTTAGTAAGGAAAAAAGAGTCACAAGGAAGAATCTGTGCTAGTAACTTCTAGAAGCTGGTTAATTACCCTGAGTAGAACCTGTAAATTATTGGGAGCTTCCTGGTGTTGTTTTATTCTGTTATATGCATTAACTCCCACTATGTAAGCAGTAAAGGCTGATGAGATATCTCAGCAGGTAAGAGGTTTGCTGTCAAGCCTGGCATCCTGAGTTTGATCCCTAACACTCCCACATAGTGGAGGGAGAGAACTGATTCCCACAAGTCACTATCCACCCTCTACCTATGCATCACGGTATGAGACTTCCTATCCTTAAAAAAAATTGAGTGTGTAGTCATCCTTCAGAAACAAAGGACCTCTATTGATACCAAGATCCCTTACATCACATGGGACAGTGTTTGTTTACCATCTGGGCATATTTTCTCAGATTTTCAAACTGTCTCTCAATAACTTATAACACCCAATGCAGTAAACATGCTATACTGTATTTCTCAGGGAATAATGGCCCGAAGTGTCCACATGTGTTTAGCACAGATACAACTTTTTCTCAAATAGTTACAACTTGGAGTTGTGTGAATCTGGGAGTATAGAATCTGTACATATAGAGGGTGGGAAGTATATACACAGACCTCCCACCTACACTTTCAGATGACAAGTTTTTGTAGAAGACAGTCTTTTATGTCCCTATATATTTTTTGTCTCTTACATTTCCTTCGAATGCAAATTGTACAGAATCAAGAAAGTGCTTGATAATTATTTTCATTCTTTTCTAAGACGGTGTGTGTGTGTGTGTGTGTGTGTGTGTGTATGCACACACCCAGAGGTCAGAGGACAATCTATGAGAGTCAGTTCTTTATATGCAAGTATATGGGTGTGGGGATCTAATTTAGAGTGTCAGGCTCAATATCGGACACCATTACCTGCTGAGCCATCTCAATCCCCCCCTTGGTAAATATTTTACAAGGAAAGACTAAATGAGCTACGGAACACTTCATCTGCATCTCATGTGATAGAACCTTGATTGTATTCCCCCAGGAATATAAATATCCCAGGGAACTGTGTTAAGATTTTTAAAGTACAAAAATACAAAGTAGACGCGCTCTCTATTTAAAACAAGCAAACTAAAAACTGTTAGTGCTGCCTTGCCTTTTTCATGGGTGGTTGTGAGCCTTTGTCTTCTTTCTGCTTAGCATTCCGGATTCCACCCCTTTACCAGGTCTTCGAAGCATGGAACTACACTGGCTCTAGCAGGAGAGGTGATGGATGGAGAGTTCTCAGTCGTTTTCCTGTACCAGTGGCTGAAACTTATGGCTCTCAGCACTTCACGGTTGCAGGTGATGGATGGGTTTGTTTACCGCTTCCCCCTGGTCTGGAGGGAGATACTGAGTAGGGTGGCTGCCAGCATTCTGGAAGGTTTGGCTCAGTCCCAGAGTCAAGATCTCTGCAGCCAGGCTGGGTTGAAGCTGCATGAGCCCTGGGGCTTTTTGGATTTTTAATCACTTTTTGAGCAGATGCATTTCTGTTTGAATGAGCAGGGTACTGACATTTGCACTCTGCTCATTAAAAC